>JAAAKE020159791.1:0-12115 GCA_010014785.2 Anisolabis maritima
CTGTTTTGGCTTCTTGTTTTGTTTCCTCCTGTAACCATAGTGCGGTGGCGGGGTGCTCAGGACCTCGTCCTCCTCCCCCCCCCTAAACGGAAGCTACAAGAATTCTCTAATATCCTTGCATGCATATTCTGATATGTATTTTTACTTTTTGAAAGTATTTTTCCCAAACCCAAAACACGATCAAAATTTACTTAAATCAACAATTGTGTTCTCATAATTAATTTTGTATATATATATATATAATCTTCACAATAAAATATAATAATACAAAGAACGTTAACAAAGAATAATTATCATAATTATTATTCATTAGTCTAGTGGAGGAAATGATAGTATGTTTTTACATATATTAATTCTGACCCATTATCTATAAATTAGCTAATTTTATTTAATTTCGGGTCTTAAGAAAATTGCTAAGTGTAGTTTAATGTAGTTGTTCTTTAATAAAAAACTAAATAATACAAAAAATATTCTTTTTGATAAATAAAAATCAAGAAAAGAAATAATAGACTTCTTTGTCACCAAATATTTATTATAATCTTTTTTTTAAAGCCTTCCTTCACATCTTTTTACAAAATAAAAATTATTTACTTTTTTAATTAAAATAAAAATTTATTAAGTTAAATAGTTTTCAATACCTATTCATTTGAATTATTAATATTCAATATATGCCTTGAATCGGACTTAGCTAGTCATAGTTTATTTAACATTGTTTTATGAGTATATTATTTTGCTGGTGGGTCAAATGAACATCTGGCTCCCTGGAATCGAACCCGAGATCTCCAGCCTATCCGGGGCATTGGTGTGCTCCTTTCACAATGGACTAACTTTATCATGAGATCTAGATAAACACTTTAGGAAGTGAGTTTTGCTGGTATGGACGAGTGTTCGGTGGTCTGGTGCAAAGGAAGCCCTCCGATGCCCCAGATAAGCTGGAGATCCCGAGGGCCAGATGGTCACTTAATCCACCAGAAAAATACGAGTAGTATACTCACAAAAAAATGTTAAAAAAATCTATTAAATATTTTTTTACTAGTTAATAGAGTTTATATAGGTGAAGGTTTTCAAATAAGGCCCTAAGATATTGTAAGACACCAACTAATATGTATTATTATAGATAGATAATAATATTTTTTTATTTAATATCATATATTATTTACAAATCTTGATTCATTTTATTATATAATGAAAAATATTATTTCTTCATATTTGTTATTAGTAAAATTAAAATAAACAATATTTTTGTTTTTACTATTAAGAAAAAATTTAATATAAAATTTTTCTTTAACATTATATTATAGAAATACTCGTGGAACAGAAATATCAATTTCATTTAACATTTCCTGCAGTATTACTTAATTATATTAAACAGTACAATCTTTAGGTCAGTCAATGGTTCTTAATCTTTTTAAGCTCGTGACACACTTTTAAATTTCAAAATTTTTTGCGACTAATAATGAACTGTAAGACTTAGACACTATTCATACAAATGCATCATAGAAACAAGGGAATATAATTAAAATAATACAAAATTAAAAATATCAATACATATTAAATTTAAATAATCTAATTACACTGTTGGATATTCATCTAACTTCCTGAATGACTTTATAAATTTTATTTAAGAATGTCTCTACAGATTTTAATTCACTTTTATTTAATTAATCACATAAATTTGTAGCTTTAAATAATAAGAGATAACCCATCAATGATTAATTAATTGATACAAAATTTAAGTAAGAGATTTTTAAATTTTAGTGAATCTTAAATTCTCCAAAAGTCAACTAAATTGTTATCAAACTTAACCTAGCCATAACATAATTGTAGCTTTCATTCTTTCTTCATCGTCTCTATTTACCCTTGGCTCAGAGAAGAGACGCTTTCACTTTTTTTTTTTAATAATTTAAATCTGTCATTTATCAATAAACACGTGAAGATATTTGCCAAAAATCGATTTCTTTTAACAAATAAGAAATAACATAAAATATATTTTATATATTAAAAATTAAATTTTTAAATAAATAAAAATAATAAAAATATACTGTTATTGAATGCATTATTTATCACAAATGATAAATAAATAAAATAAATTAGGCTTTTAGATTAGCGATTTTTAACCCCTAACCCAGCCAACTACTGTTAGTCGACAAAAATTTGAAAGAAAAAGATTGTTTAGTGAAAAATGCAAATAATGTCAAATAAAAAAACCCGTTAAGTCATTCTTCACTAAAATGTACGTTAATATTCAAAAGTTTGGGAATTAGTGGAGAAAATTAGCAGGTTTTAACTTAAAAAAAAATTGTATTGTATCATGTACCACCAATGGTTAATATATTTCAATGAAAATTTTTCGATTTAAATTTTATTTTTTAATAAATAGAGTTCATTTTGGAATTAACTCTGGTTGATTTGTATTTTATATTATCATAAATACAAAATTTCCACCATATTCTGTAGCCTTCTTCATGTACAATTCACATACAGATCACCCTGTCTTACATATAGAGATCTACAACCTAAGGCTTTTTGTGATTGTACCTGAAGAAAGCCTTAGAATGATTGGCCGAAACGTTGTATTTAATACAAATCATTATTTATTTATTAATGATGCAATTACACTATAAAAGCTTCAATTCCAAAATGAGTTTTTTTAATTTTTAAAATTTTTTCTTTAAAAATTTAATTATTTTCTAATTCATTTAAGAATTTTTCTACAAGCGTGCCTCAATCCGTTTATTATTCATTAATAGATGAAATTAACGCTAGGACACTTGAACGCTACCTCCGTTGTCATTATTAAATACATCATGTTTTTGTTCTGGTTTATTTGAATTTAATTCAACTACTCTAACCTTCAGGTAAAATTCAGTTCATTTCAATATATCTACAACATGAAGAAGGCCATAGAATGAATGACAGAAACCATGTATTTTAAGTAAATAAACCGAAAACAGAGTTGAGTTTAAATACTTTTATTCAATAATATAAATCTATACATATTTTTATGTTACATTCTTATTTAATTGACCTCGAGAGTGTCCCTCGCTATCACCTTTATCATTTTTAATTTTTTTTTCCTTAAATTAAAATAATAAATATATAAGTGTATATATGTATAAAAATAAAAGGATATAAAGTGTGTATAATACTGTCTGTGTGATCCGAAAACAAAAAACATTGTATATATTTAAGATTTAAAATATTTCATCTACGCTACCATTTATTATTAGAGATATTAGGCACATTTCAGTTATCCGCTGAATATCTTAGAACTTAATACCCGTGGATATCGAGAATTTTTTTTCAAGGTCATAAATTCAACTTATTTTAAATAATTTCAATGAAATTTTGCTTTAAAAAAAAATCGAACCGGAAATTTGCTTGCTATATACATTTTCAAGTATTTCTTTGGATTTCACCATAAACCAATTAAAGTTAATTAGATTAATAACATTGAATTTTATATGTCTCGATTTTTTCGTTTCAGTTTTTCAAGAGATATATAACGAGATGTGAAAGAGAAAATGATCCTCTTGCATAATGAGCTAGACTCATTCCCTTTTCGTTTATAATGTATTTGTGAAGGAAAACAAAATCACAAAGAATCAACTCTGACTAATTTGTTTGTTAGTTCCATGTATAATAGGGTCTTATTCACTGCTTTTTACAATATTATCTTTTGATAATAATATATCGTTTAGTTATTAAAATATTATTTTTGTTTAGAAAGTTTGAGTCATATTCGTCATAATTTAGATAAAAAAAGTTGTCAGCACTTCGATATCCCGTACAAAGAATAAATCCTTCTTTTTTCTTAACCTTATTCTGATAGTATCCGATAGAGAGCAAGCCCGTCCGTCGCACAGCCTGAAAAAATTATAAGAAAAAAGGATATTTTATATAGGCCCGCCTTTTTCTATAAACTTTTTCTTTTTTACTTTCTCTTACATATATATATATATATATATATATATATATATAGTGAGAAAGTATAACAACTGCAAAAAAAAAATCATGATTTCAAAGGAAATACATGTTTTGAGGTCCCCTGAGTCTAAAAAAATTGGTTTCTCAAAATGGTCTGTCTCTCTCTCTCTCTCTCTCTCTGTGTGTGTGTGTGTGTGTGTGTGTGTGAACAAGATTTCTCAAAAACGAAAAATCGTTCGAGGCTCAAACTTTATCTTTAAACTAGGTACCATCATCTTTTGAAAAAATTCGACCAACGGATTTTTTTTATATTTTAAGCCATTTTCAGAAGGGTGTTAACATTACTAACACTCCAGATTACTAGTGGGAACAAATAGACTTTTAGAAAATAGCAACTTTCTTTTAGAATGACCTAATATAATTGTTTCCATCTCACCTTAAATGCAAATTTAACGAACAATGTCATATTAATGATTAAAACGCAAAACCTGACATTGGTAATATTTACCCTCATATCCTATGAGGCATGCAATTTGTTAGAGGACCCGCATCTTTTACCTTATTGACAATTTCATATCACTTAAATCAGGGGCTGTCAACCTTTTTGATACGCGCCCCAGATTTGACAATAACCAAATTCTAGCGAGACAACCTAAGGCATGTAAAAAAAATGTATCTTACGACAAGGATGATACACCTGACATATCTTGCAAACATTATAATATTAAATAATTATTATTTTTTAATTTAGGAGGTCTTTGGGGTACGACGGTATCGACTTATGTTTTGTAGATATGACGCATCTCCCATAAATTATTAAGATTATCATGTTTCAACTTCCGATGTTTGTTCTATATGCTCGTAAATACGAAATCGCGGATGGACTAGTTCGTGAATGAGGCGGAAGAATATCTCGCATGGACCCTTTTTTTTTTTTTTTGTTATTCTTACTGTTTCATTTTATTATTTTATATTTATGTTCTCCATGTGTTTTTTTAGTCCTAGTCTTATTTTCATGTTACAAAAGTTTGTTTTTATGTCCTAGATTATGACTTTACTACTGCATTAGCATAGGCGAGTGACTTCGGTGCTTACCTACAGCACAGTATTTAGGTGTGTTCCGACTTAAACCAAAATTCGCTTTAAAAAAAAGACAAAAAATACATTTTATATTTTCAAAATTAATAAGGCGGAGGAAGTTCGTTAAATAATCAGGAAATAAGAACTGTATGTGGGCACAAATGATTTATTAGCTATGTCGACTTTTCGGAGGCTAAACGCCAGGTCACAGTCTGTTAAAAAATAAATTCTTGCCTTTAACAATATATTGTTGATGTCACAGCGATTTGTTGGAGGCAAGTTATTATTTTCATCGGTTTGTGACCTGGAGATGGCTGGCGTTTAGCCTCCGAAAAGCCTCCGACATAGCTAATAAATCATTTGTGCCCACAAACAGTTCTCTAATTTAATTCTTGAATAAATTAATTTTTTTTCACCTAATATATGTTTTTTTTTTTTTTTTTTTTTTTTTTTTGACTGTAGATTAAATCCAAAAAAGATATAACACTAATCGTGATCTTATTCAGGACAGGTAAAATGTCAAATGAAAATTGCATATATATAAAATATAATCTTGGCATATTAATAATAATGTTGATACAGATGCGATATGTGGACAAATGCTTGTTTGAGAGGTTCCTTAAATTTTTACTAGTATTATTATATTCTTATATACTTATTAATATGCCAAGAAAATCAATTATACTTGACGAAATGTTTTATCTCTAATTTTCATCAAAGAAAATCATAGATCATTATTAACTCTTAGTCTATTTCCGGGAGCCTGAAGCGTTTTTCTAAAGTCTTGATAACTGAAATATGATTTCGCGGAGACAAATCAAAAGTTATATACTTACATTATATCAAAATCGGAGACTACGGTTAAAATTTGGTTCATTTCCAGCGACCTCTCATTAATTTTTATTTTTGATTCATACATAGGATTATTATTAATTAGTATAATGAAGAATTTTAGAAAAGAGGAATTATTATTATATATATATTTTCTTTTGGTTTACATAAATGATCTTCGAACTTTTATAAAGATTAAAAAAAAAAGAATTCTTATTTTATTATGGTTAATATTAAAATGTCTAAACAAACAAAGGTTGTTCAGATAGCACAAATGTTTGTTCCTTTTATCCTTTCATAGACGTTGTAGCCTTTGCCCTTGGCCATAATTGGCTTTCCACTCACTGGTTAGCTTATATTAATATTTATCAGTGATTTCTTGGCAAAATTAATTACTATTTACTTATAAAAACAAATGGCTTTTTTTTTCTTATGATATTTTTTCATTCATTAAAATATTAATATTCCTAATTTTGATTGAGGAAATAAATATCTATATAAATGTTATTAATATTTCAAAAATTATTTTAATTTTTATAGAAAATCAGGGGCGGATTTAACGATTAATAAGCTAAGATAGAGAAGGCCTGGAGACGATAAGTATGATATTTTTGTTGCAATGAATTCTATTTTCTTAGGAATATCTATCTGGAAAAGAGGTTCTAGAAAATTTCTCCGCCAGGGGCCTCGAGCCAGCTATTTGTTTTTGTTGAAAAATGAAAAATGTTAATGATGTTGTACATTTAAAAACACTTGTGATTAACGAAACTACAAGGCCCTAGATACCCAAATATGGGGGGAGGGGCAAATCCTCTTTGTATTACTTTATTTTTTAATTTTTTTAAAAATAACTGAATACAATAAGAATTAAATGCACCGAGAAACATGCAATTTTGCTCTTTTTAAGTTATTTTCTAATAAAAATATCTAGAGAAAAATTTGTATGTGGGATCCGAATAATATTTTGCGGGGGGAGAGGGGCCAAAAATTTGAAGTTCCTCCACTGATACTTAAGTTCAGAAAGGACTTTTTCTTAGGAACAAATTTACCATATCTTTATCATCATCTACTTACATTTTATGACTAACCAAAAGATGACATATATGCTGGTTAGGAGGGGAGGGGAGGGAGTAGTTACCTTGAAATTTTGGCTCTGGTCATTGCACTCATCGCACTCCCCACTTTACTGGGCCTGTATACAACCAAAATAGATAATAGATATTATTAAATGTTATTTTTTTATTTAATTTTCCAAGTAATGGCCTTGTTATCTCCAGCATGAAATAAACCTAGACATTTCTTACTTAACATTTCCCAAATCAATTTTGTTTATTTTATTTTAGTTAATGAAATACCATTTAAATTTATTTATTCAAAAAAAAAAAAAAAAAAAAAAAATCTGAAATTAAAAAGAGCAAATTTTAAAGAATAATCTTTTTGCTTTAAATGTTTAACACTAAACTTACCGACACTTCATGTATACCGGTCATTTGAACTCTCACCGTAGGCAAGACAGGCTATGAACTTTTTTCAGAAAGTAAACAATAAGAAAAGTTGAATATTGAAAAATGGGTTGTATGTATACTATAAGAAAAGTCAATAAGTTAAATGGCGATATAGTAACGTTGTATACAGGAAATTCTAAACGAAATTTCAAAAACGATCATTAGGTTTAGTGTTAAACATTTTTGAAATCACTTATATAATAAACTCTTTAGCATAAAAAAATTTCTCTTTACGACAGACATCTCTTTCCATCAATATTTATTTTAAAATTATTTTCCAAACTTTTCATCTAATAAGTTATTTTACTTAGGAAATTAGATCCTTGTAATATCCTCTTCAAAATATATTTCCACAAATGAAGAACCCTAGAAAGGCTAAATTGGCAACCACAATTTATCCGAGCTAACATTCCTATAATTCTATAATTCCACTTAAGAATTAGTATTAATATTTTGAATTAAATAATACAAAAGGTAATCGAATTTTTGACTGGTGATTCCTCTTCCAGATGATAAGGTGATCTTGAAATCAGTGAGCGGGAGGCTGCGCTCCGGAGAGTTAACTGCCATCATGGGACCCTCCGGGGCGGGCAAATCCACCCTTCTCAACATCCTCACAGGTTACAGGTCAGTATACTCTTTCTAACGAGAAGTGTGAACCACTTAGAGAGGTGGTATTAAAAAAATTTTAAAAAATGCTCATTGTTGGTAAAAAATTAAAAATTAATATATCAATTTTTTTTTTTTTTTTTTGATACTTTGTGGATTCTCTGAACCCTCGATTGATTTTCTCTACATTAGGCCCTATTATCTTTATATAAAACGCGCTTTGGTACTGAATTTATTAAATTACCATTTTTACTTTCTCTTACCTATATATGAAATTATTGCAATCACAAAAAAAATGATGTCGAGATTTCAACAGAAATGCACGTTTTGAGGTCCCTTGAGTCTAAAAAAAATTGGTCTCGCAAAATGGACTCTCTGTGTGTGTACAAGTTTTCTCAAAAACGAAAAAAACGTCCGAGGCTGAAATTATTTAAGCTAGGTACTCTTATCTCAAGCAACTCGAAGCTCTTCAATAAAATCGAATACTAGTACTTTACTGATTTACTTTTTTAATTTTTTTTTTTTCGATTTTTTCAAAATTCGCTCTAACGATTTTGATTAAAATTCATATATCATTTATTTATTAGATGATCTTTGAAATGTATTAACCATTATTCCCCCTCCCCCCCCTAATTGTTTGGGGCCCACTTTATTGTTGTAGTCTTTTGCCGTTATTCGGGTAAACGGCGTAAAGTAACTATATTTCTTAAACTACTCTAACGAAATCGATTAAATTTGAATTAAAAGGCTACCTTCGGAGACCGACGCAGAAAATCTAGTGTGACATGATTGGTATGAGAATTGAGTAATTCCCAAACCAGACTCCCGTTTATTCATCTCATTTAGGTAAGAGAAAGTTGTGAGATGTGCATTTATCACACCAGATTTTTATAATGGTTTTTAATATTTTTTTTAAGAGTTATATATGAATGTAGTAGATATATGACTAATTTTATCTAGAAGAAAATTTTCATTTAATAATATTCACAATCTTATTTTGAAAAATTCCTTAATAAATTAAACTGTCTGAAAGTGTAGATATTTATTCAAAGACTCATCATTTGCTAACGGATTTATTGATTTTGATGAAGAGCATATAATTTAAAAAATCATTTTATTTTAATAAATTTTCCAACGATAAAGAAGAGAAAAAACGTTTCTTTTTTTGTTTTGAGGAAAAACAAGAATTTATGTTGAGGTTCAGAAGGCTGAACCCACCTGGTTTGAAAATTACTTAATGACAAGCCATTAAATGATTATTCCCTCCGTCATTTAAAAATTAATTCAAAATTTTATTACCTTTATTTGTTTTTTATCTTATTTTGCAAATATTAAATGAGAATTTTTTTTTTCTTCAAGGCAAGATTCAACTTATTCTCATCTGGACATGTTTACATTTTATTTATGAATTTATATTCTTAACGAGCCTTTAGGCAAATAAACTTGAACATTGAATGAATAAAATATTCAAATTAGATACTTTAAAGTAAAAAAGTAATTTTATAATATTAAAAAAATGACCTCAAAAACATACATACATCAGGTGGATAAAAGTTAAAATTTGATAATAAATAATTATATATATTAAATATTAAAAGTATAGATATATTAAAAAAGTATAAAATATTTTATTAAAAATTAAAATTATTTAAGTTAAAAATATTTTTGTGAAATAGGTTTATGTTTATTTGGACATAATTCTAGCCCCCTGGACTCGAACCAGGATTTTCCGCCTTCGCGATCTGTACACAAGAACGCATGGCCTAATGAATAAAAAAATATAAAATAAAATAGATTAGACTAACTTTGAAAAATTTACTTAATTTATTTAAGCACAACTCACATAACTACTACATATTTACTATTAGCTAGCATTGCTCGGCCTGTGAGACGTGAAGGAAAAACAGGAATGCAATATAAAGAAATATGGAGACAATTCAGACTCTATAAAATTTTAAGACGGGAAAATTTGAAACTGAACCCATGAAAAATTTAAAGGGAAGAAGAACAGAAAACACTTTAAAAAATCAAAATAAAATTTCAAAAAGACTTGAGAAAAAATTTAGTTGGATAAAAAAAGATAAAAAATCTTCATTATTCAACTCACAAAGGTATTTTAGAAATAAAATTGACTTATATAAACTCGTAAGAGTAAAAATGAATTTTAAAAAAACGAGGACATGTACTCTCTGAATTATAAATTTCATTTTGTAATTTTCAACTTAACAAAAACATATCTTGTCACTGTTTTCTTTTTATTCTTTGATCATCCTTGAAATTTACATATTGATAAAAAATTTTTCCATATAATTTAGCGAACATGACAATGACGTCAATATGATAGAAATATGTTGAAAATTAAATGTTTTAAATTTAAAAATATAGATATTCTATATTATATCAATACATATATCTTCTTTATACTAAAGCCAGTACATCCCCGATATGTTTTTCCTTTTTACTTTCTCTTACCTATATATGTAATATATAGTGAGAAAGTATTGCCATCGCAAAAAAAATCGATGTCGATGTCTCAACGAAAATACACGTTTGGAGGTCCCCTGAAAAAATGGGTGTCGGAAAATAGTGTCTGTGTGTGATATCTCAAAAAACAAAAAGACTTACGAGACTGAAATTTTATATTTAAACTAGCTACCGTCGTCGCATGCACCTCGGAAATCGGCCAAAGAGTTCTAGTACTTTACTGATGTACTTTTTTTCGATTTTCTCAAAATTCCCTCTAATAATTTTAATTAAAATTCATATATCAATTACTTATTCGATGATCTTTTAAATGTATTAACCAATATCCGCCCTAACATTGTCTGGGGCCAACTTTATTCTTACAATTTTTTGAGTTTTTTGTGATTTCCTCTTAAACTACTTTAACAATATTAATTAAATTAGCTATACATATAATAAATTAGATTATCTTTAAGATATATTAATCATTTTCCACCTCAAAATAGTGTGAGGCCCTCTTTTTAAAGGTTCCTCTCGGACGCCTGCATATGGCATATATGGCTATGATTTTGTAGAAATAATTTATTATTATTCATAAAATAATCCTCTTAAGGGATTATCTCAAATTTAATTTTCACCAACAAACACTATTCCTATTGATTTTTTACACCCTAAATACGCCCCATTTTACTTTTCGTAATAATAAATTTTTTATTAAAAAGAAAATCATTTGTGATGTTAATTAAATCTAGCGAGAAGTCAATTGAAATATTTTAAACATTGATCTTTGATGGTATAATCCCAAGGTTACCTAAGGTAAATATTCATAGATGCCTTTGATATGAATAACCTTTGATTAATGTTTTTTTTTTTTTTTTTCTATGACTCGTGAGCTGATAGTCGTATCTAGAAGCAGACAAAGTCCGGACTTCGCATTTTTTTTTTTTATTTTATATTGACAATCTTTATATTTTTACTTTGCTCGAGGTTGACCCATTAATATGTATAGAGTCGAGAAATCTCTGAGCCGACTCTTAACGTATTAAAATTTTTCCAAATGCATAACTTTATTTATATTAAATGTACTTCGATCTTCGTCCATTTTTTTGTTTTAATATCACATAGATCCTTGACCCTATTCGAGACAAATTAAAGTGGTCGTGTGTAAATTATTGGTAACTTTCTAGAATAAGCATTAAAAAAAATTTCATTTAGAAATTTAATGAACAAATTTTCAAAAATTAATATTGATGTCGGACCACATGAAATTCTAAATTGACATAAGACTTAATTTTTTATAAAAAAATTGTTTGATGAATCGTAGCGCAGAGCCTGGACTTTAAACCCAGAATCTCCAACTATCTGTGTAAAAAACGTTCTTACTCTTATACCCCCACCCGAACAAATAATAGTCCTGATTAAATTTTCTTGTTTACAAAAACAAACAAGTTATTATTACATTTAAATGTCTTGTTCTTTAAAATACATTTTGTTTGAAGGACATCGTACAAGCACATAATAATAATATATACTTATATTTATAATTTGATTGAAGACGATTTTAAGTTTTTTACGAAATAATATCATATATATGTATTTTTTATTTGAAAATCAATTATTAATTCAAGGCTTTTTTTTTTCTTGCCAATAAGTCTTGTCTATTAACTTTAGATAATAATAATTTTCTAGACACTTCTAGC
>JAAAKE020159802.1:0-12114 GCA_010014785.2 Anisolabis maritima
TTCGACGGCACTTCCACATCGTCGCCTTATCCGCGCAAGTGACATCGTCATAATCATTTACGACATGGGAACCTTTTTTTTTTTTTTTTTTTTTTTTTGATTTCAAGATTTGAATTAAAGTAAGATAAAAAGAAAAAACAAGAGGCTAACGGAAATAAAAAAGTCAAAAAAAAGTTTGATTGTGATTATAAATAAGATCATTTCCTGAGGAAAACACGCTACATTTATTTATTGCCAGAATTGTTATCTCTAAAATTAAAAGGAAAGGCATTTCCAATTTGATTTGAAATTTACATGAGTTTTAGGAATAATCAAAAAATTAACCCCCTTTAGGCTTTCCTAAAGGTTTTTTAGGAATGATTTTTAGTATGATTTCTAGCAAGCAAAAAAGAACCAATTTATGTATGATAAATAATTTTTAAAAAAGTAAAAAAAAAATGTGCTTTAGTTATCAAAGTTTTTATAATTTTAAAATATTTTGTTATTCTGTTATTTCTTAACCACTATTATTAGTTTATGCATTCGTTCCTACTATTTTGTTTTAGCAAATTAGTTTTTAAGTAAACTTTCAGGCATGTTCGAAATATATATATTATACAATACATTGTCTGGGAGAGAAAAAATTTCTATTTTATACAAAGAAAAAATAAATCTATAAAAATTCTCACTGTATAAAATTAAAATAAAATTTTCCCTATGGAATTTTTTTATAGATTCTGGGTGTATATATCGAATATGAATCAATTTTTATGCCTTATTTTTGAAAAGAAGAAAGGATGTTATATAGTCGTCAATATATCAATATTTTAATATAAATCTAATAAAATTTGAATTAAAGAATTTCATGAAATCATTCAGTAAATACATGCGTATGTATAATAATTCATATAAATGAATGGTTTCTCTGATAACTGTATCTTAGATACTCAACATTCTTCCTGAGTAGTTCAATTGGGCCTTAAAAATTGTTTACCCTCAGTCAAATTTTAACTATAAAAATTTCGATAAAAAATAAAGGTTATAAAAATAATAAAAGGGTTCTGAATATGGAAAAATATCCCTTCACTCATCCTCAAATTTTGTAAGAATCCTTAACTATTGAAAAGTAAATTAAGTATTAGAATTGAAATATAATTAACACAATAGAAACTTTGAGATTAATATTGAGGAGAATATCGGTTTATAAAAAAAATAGAAAGGATTAATTCTTGAGTTGGCCTATTTTAGGAAAAAAATGTAAAAAAAAATTCACTAAAAATTCAACTAAATGAGTTTATTGCAAAAACATACGATATTTGCCTGAATTAGAATTACTGTAGTCATTAACTCTGGAAGACAGCTAAACCATTAAACAGCTAATTGCAAAATTGAAAAGATTTTTTTGAAAAAAAAATTTAACTGTTTGGAAGCTAAAAAATACTATTATTTTTAAAGAACGATTATATATATCGAAACGCTGGTTAGTACGGTCAATTAATCCTAGAAAAACGCCGTGCTAAGCGAAATCCTGTTATTTGAATATACCATCATATTGTCTCAGGTTTTTAAATTTTCAAATTTGTTTTAAATCAAATTTAATGTGATAAAAAAGAAAAGATTGCATGTAAAGTCGAAAACCGGGGTTTTACTGTATATCAATTTTTATATAATAAATAAATAGATATTTTAAAACCTTTTCATAAAAAATTTACGATCCTAAAACAATACCCCTCAATGGAAAATAGTTTTGTTATTTGTTCAAAAGAAGACATTAAATTTGATCCAAAACGTTTCTTCTTTTGTATGGCAGCAACCACCATCCTCTTTTATAACCTCCTGATTTATTTTAATAAAAATAGAAACCATCAAAAACAAGAACCAAAATAAATATTAAAAGACTGAACCGAAGACCGGAACGAAGTAAATAAACGGCGGTAAAAAAAAAAGTTTATATATAATCTATTTTTAAACTAAAGAAAAAAAATTTTTAAGAGAACTAAAAATTTTTTACCTCTATCAATAATATAAAAATAAGTTTAAAACAAAAAAAAATTTGTGTTTGTTTAGTTCAAATCAACAAATTAATTTACCCACTTTGATCTGAATTATTCAAGTATACTAAAATAAACCAAGATGAATCACTATATTAATATTTCTAAAATTAACTAACTTATAATTAGACTAATAAAAAATAAAGTATTTTTCATCAAACGAAACTTTTCTTCGATTAAAAATTTATCATTGAAACTTAAAAAAGTTATAAAATTTAAATGTAAATATTATATTTATATTTGATAATTAAAAGATTCAAATTAATAAATAAATAAGAATTTTAACTAATTCTTTAAAGTAATTTATTCATTTTTTTTTTTTATCTCACAAGTGAAAAGTTCGAGATTAAGTTCTTAATTTGTTATGAAAAAGTTGAAATATCGTGGAAGGAGGAGGGGGGAAAGAATAGAGAATTTAGATTTATATGAAATGACAAAAAAAAAAAAAAATAATTTGAACTTTTCAATTGTATTAAATTACCATTTCATTTGTTTTATCATTATTATTATTATTATTCTTATTTTAATTTCATTTCCAAAAGAGAAACGACGATATGAAGAGCTCTTGAAAGTTGAAAATCTTAAACATTTAACTCTTAATTTAATATTTTAAAATGAAAATGTTAAGAATTCAGAAGAGGAAACGGAATACGTAAAAATTAAAGAATTAATTAGAAGAAAATGAAATTAGAATTGAATAAATGGAAGTAAGAAAATAAGAATCACAATCATGTCATTTCCGAAATAATTAATAAGATGAATAATGATTGAAGTTTTCATTGTTACCTCTGTTTAAGTATGGATAATTGTATATAATATAAAGTTTCAGATACTCTTCTTCAGATAGAATTTAAACACAAATCCCAAGGAGTTCGATATCTAAAGTATGATTTGTATCTAATTTGTATATGAAGAATTAAAAAAACATTAGAGATGGAAAATTGATTTTATACAATACAAAATTACCATAAGTAGTTGGAGATATCTTAATATGAGAATGCGATCCTGAAAATTATTTTGCAAACGATTAAGGAAGCTTATATTAGAAGGCTTACAAATTTCTGTGAAGAAATTCATTAAAAAATCGAATCGCCCAGATGGATGTTTAAGAAAGAAGGGAAAACTTCCAATTACTTTCAACCCTTATTTTACCATATAAAATTACAGCAAAATAAATATTTTTTTTATTAAAATTCAGTCTATCAAGAATAAATATA
The DNA here is from genome assembly GCA_010014785.2 of Anisolabis maritima. Classification (NCBI taxonomy): domain Eukaryota; kingdom Metazoa; phylum Arthropoda; class Insecta; order Dermaptera; family Anisolabididae; genus Anisolabis; species Anisolabis maritima. Next base: position 3,248 of record JAAAKE020159802.1, read on the forward strand.
TAAATTATTTTTTTTTTTTTAAACATTTTTAAATATTAAGAGAAAAATTTTAATTTTGGAAATGAAATTTTACCAAAAATTAAATAATTTAAAATAAATAAAATAAATTTACTTAAAATTCCTAGACTATGTAGTCTAAATGGATACTAAAAGGTAACTTTTATCTAGGAATATTTCCGTAAAAATAGTTTCTTAGGAAATTATAAGAGAAAAAAGTAGTAATAGTATTTATTAATTGTGACATACCTAGAAATGAATGATCCCAATTAGGGCTCTGGGAAGTAGACGCGTAACCTGAAAAAAGAGGAAATAACATTAATATTTAATGAGTAAGAATTTAAAAAAAAAAAAAATATTAAATTCAACTCTTATTATAAATTCATATTCTGTTATATGTTACGTTTGCCATTTCACTATGTACGTTATGTCTACTGGTAAAATCTATTTGTAGATATTTGTAATAACAAAATATGAAATTCTTAATTGATATTATATATTTTTCAAGTAATATTATTTGAATGTCATATACTTAATATTTATTTCTTGACAAAATATATTGCTCACTCCGCCCAAAAAATGATTTCTATCATTACTATCATCTATCATTTCGTCGTAATGTAAGTGACCAGGCGTGGGGGGCGGACCCTTATATAAATTGAAAAAAAGACCAAGGGGTGAAATCGCAGTCACCTAAAACCATTATGCGGAAAACTACAATTATTTATGATAAAGTGTTGCCAGGGCAGGTAAAAGAGGCCATTTTACTCAGCGTTTTTTATTAAAACCAGAAACCGTAAAATGAAAATTTATTTTTAAGCTTAGGAATAAAAAAAAAAAGAAAACTGCAAACGACATGTCACACAAGAATATTTGAATTATTAAAAAAAATTATTTTTTTTTTTTTACATAAATAAATATTCATTGATTTTGATTGGATTTTATAAAATTTATTATTATATGAAAAATAGCAGCAATAATTTATTTCAGTTAGAGAGAGAGAGAGAGAGAGAGAGACAGGAGAAACAAAAAATAACGAGACCGGATGCTAATAAAGAACACATAAAAAACAACGGGATGAAATATGCAAAGCAATAGAAGAAACTGAACGTACATATGTGATGGAGTGAGTGAGGCTGGCAAAGTTTTCTGCACCCTAATGATCCTCAGCTGTGGCGTAAGAGCCCAAATGGCAAACTCTTATTAAAAAAAAAAAAAAGACAGTCTATAAAAGAGTAATTAGCGCCTGAACTTTTATTCAATAATTTTTTTTACATTAATATAGAAAAAAGTTTATATGCTGAATAAAAGTCATATTGATTTTCGAAAATTATAATTTAATTAGACTTTGGATAATAATAATTATAAAAGGGTTTTCATTTATTTTTAAATCATAATTTAATGATATCTTCTATCCCCCCCCCCGCCCCTTTGAATCTCCAATAATTCAATTAATATTTATTGAAGATTATTTTAAAAATAGAATTAAATCTCCCCCTCCCCCCGTGCCCGAGAGGTTAAAGATATTGACATTATCAGTATTGATAACCTTAAAAGCTAAGGGACATGGGTTCGGATCCCAGGCAGTCCGATGAAAATTTATTTAAATGAAATGGATACCAAATGATGTAAATAAATATGTCTGGATCATTTGTATCGTGTATAATTATATTAAATATCGTATCATGTCTATATGGCCTCAGATGCCGACAAAAAAAGAATTAAATATCAAAAATTAAAATAATTCAGTGAAGTTATTTAATGGCTTAATAAATTTCGCGAAAAAGCTTATTTGAAATTGATCTACAAGAAAAAAAAGGCCTTAAGCAGCTTGTTTGACCTATTATCTAACAATTTATTTAAATATTCACTTTTGACAAAAAGGCAAAGTATATAGCTCTCTCGCCATAAAAATAGTACAACATGAAAAACATTTAGTAAAGAGAATAGATAAAATAAAAAATAATAGAATATATTGAATATTCCACATACTTTCCATAAACTAAATGAAGAACGTTTCGATCACAAGTCTACTTTATCTTCAGAAACTTACTGTACTTGTAGAAAGAAAAAATTATTTTTTGTTCTATTTAAATAAAATGGAGGCATAATATTAATTTTAAAAATAAATAAATAATTAATAGTTTTTTATTTAAAAAAAATATTAATTCAGATTTTAAAATTTCTTAAACTCTACGCACTCAAATATGTTGGAGAGCTCCGGCCTAGGATGTTCGGTTTCTCCACACCTGTCCGAGCCGATTTCGGCAACATAAAGTCACTATTTACACGTAAATTTCAAGCGTTCATTTCGGATACTGAAATGAAATGAATATCCAAACAAAAATGATAATTTCTGGTAGGTGCTTAGTAAAGCAAAAAAATTAAAAAAACGCAGGCGGTTAGGATCCAAAAAAAGGCATTGAGGACAAAATAAATTTAGTCACTTGCCGCTGTTGAAAGAGATCGCTGTTAGCGAGTTCCAGAATTTCAAAAACTAGAATAATGAACTTATATTAATTGAAAAATTGAGATAAGTACTCGCCAAAATTCAACTATTCTATGAGAATGTAGTTAAAAAATTAACTTAAAAACTGCAGGCGTGTGAGGAATGGTCCATGGCACAAATCCTGACCGCGAAATTTGCTTAACCTGCTCATTACAATTTTACATGGTCTTTAAATTAAAAATAAATTGATTAAATATATAAAACTATAGGTACCATTTGATTTAAATAAATATAGACCGATATAGTATAACTAAATTCCCATGCTAGAAAAAGATTATTCCGCTATTTAATTTAGTTAATAATTCATTTTAGATTGGGAGCAAGAATGCTCGAAGTCAGTTAAAATAACAATTGTACACATATATATGTATTTTAAAATGTCAAAAAAAAAATTTTTTTCAATGAATCTAGAAACGTGAAAAAATTTGAAGAAACTATGAAAAGTATTTTGTTAAAATATTAATCCATCTAAAGAAGGAATTGTATTAAAATATTAAAAATAAATTCGATTAATATAATGATCAAAAGAAATCTCGAAATATCTCGTTGTCGAGATATTCAATTTATTCCTTGAATGATTTCCGAATAAACCGGACGAGAGTAAAAAATAATAATAATAATAATAATAATTTAATCCATTAAAGATTTAATCCGAAATCGGAATTAAGAAAAAAAATCTCCATAGAATTGCAAATAACCTTGAATATATTAAATTAATAAATTAAGTAATTTATTTCATAATGAATTAGGGTCGTGGGGATGGAAGGATATATTTATAGGATTCTTTTTATTAAAAAAAATAAATCAAAGGGCTGAAGGAAATTAGATTTTTAATATCAATGCAAATGTCACAGGACGGATGGAAGATTGATCCGCTATTTTAAGAATTAGTTGATGACCGTCTGCAGGGTCTCCTAAACCCTACTCAGTCAACCCTTATAATATGCCCAGGCACATCTTTCGTTAACTGCAGGGGCGGATCCAGGGTGACACTAATTGTATCCAAGTCCCTTATTGTATGAGCAGTAAGCACACTAGAGCCCTAAAAACCCTAAAACAGATGTGATCGTTCGTGTCTTTGTGACCTCACGACTTATGACGCACTCATATTGTGGTTTCCAATTTATAAAACTTCGATATTAATATTTTCCCTCTCATTTTAACGCCCCTTCTTTGGATTAGAAGGCGGCTGCTGATTTATCGTCTAGGATAAAAAAAAAAAGAAGAACATTCCTTATTAGTGCAACAAAGGGCCAAGTGAGCTCTCGAGGGTTTATTAAGTGTATTTTATCTATCGCGTTATTACTCATCGATAAATTGGACGTATTGTGCCCGATTCGTGCCGGCTTTATCCATATTTTAAATTTGACATCGGTAATGAAGAAGATTAAATTGAAATTCTAAACTAAATTATTATTTTATTATTATTATTTTAAATGGAAATTTCGTGATTTTAGGTAATGACAACTAAAAATATCTCTCTCGTGCTATCTCGCTTATCTCTCAGCTTATCTTTTTAGATGACAAAGAAGAATGCAGTAATATTATTCTCTTTTGGATGACACCCTTGATGAATAAAACAACAAAAATATTTTAAATTATTATTTGACACTTGAATAAATGGTATAAAAATTTTTTTATTTAATATATATATATATAGTATATTCTAATACTATGCCTAATGACCAGATCTCTTTAATATTTATTATTATTGTCTAAAATGTTATCAATGATTACCGGGAGTACTTTAACACTCCCACGGGGACACCCGTAACCTTCTATCCTCCTCAAAAGTAATTGGACAATCTTTTGTCTTGATGCATAATTAGGTCTTGATGACAACATAATATTTGGCCTATTATTAAATTTATTATTAACAAATTTCGAGTAGATCTTATTATCTATTAAGACGACCAAAGATACAGGTTGTTCATTAGATTTTATGGGATAATAGAATGCATACCAACGATAAAAAGAGAGCGCTCAAACCTCTGTCTTGTCTTTCTTACACTATATTCATGTTCAAAAGATTAAAAAATTTTCAGCGAATTCCATAGGGACTAAGGTATAGGGGAATTGATTTTCTGCACTGTGGAAGGGAAGGTTTCGAAATATATTATATATGCCAAATAAACCAAAAAAATAAAAATTATATACAAAAAGGACGGGATAAGTCTTTTTTTTATCATTAAATATAATAAGCGTCCTAATTCAATTATCTTCAATTAAAATTCAACATAGTTTCTTCCTATCAGAAATCCCCTTCTCAATTAAATAAAATTTGCCCAAAAAGAAATACCTAAGCATAAGTGAAAATTCAGTATCTAATCCCCTTGTCATATTGTTAAAATTAATTTTCAAAATATTCTATCAATATAACTAAATAAATATAATAGTATATTATCACATATTATTATTATATATTAACGAATTGTTAAATCAAATAATTATAAATGTAAAAGTCCCCAATATAGAACAAAACAAGATTTAGTTAAATAATTCATTTGCGTGGAAATCTCAGAGTTGATAAAAAATTAAGATTTAAGTCCTTAGCATTTTCATATTATTTATTTATATACAATTAGCTATTTTCAAGAAATTCTAAATTAAATAAATAGAACATAATGTACAGATTAACATTTAATCCAGCAATTATTAAACACATTAAACTGGCATTAGGTGAATTTATTTTTATTTTAAGGCTTTGAAGCAATTGCTCTTTTCCTTTTTCTTCAATTTAATATTCGTGTACTGACTTAATTAAAACAATAAAATGATTTTTTAGGAAAACTTTCAAAAAACCTAAGCAATGAGCAAACAATGTATATTTTCGCTAGAAATATTTAATTAATCTTCATGAACTTAATGGGAGTATTAACAGGTGACATGAAAGGCTTGAAATTCAAATCGATTCCAAATCGAAATACCGTCTGGGAAAATAAACACATGCCGGACAAACTCGATTTATATATTCATTCATTTTTTTTTTCTTTTAATTCATTCATACATTCATTCATTCATTAATATTTAAGTGAAGCATATTATCGTTTTCAACATAAAGATTGAGGATGATAAAGGAAGCTGGAATTAATTAATTAATGACTTAGGAAATTTTATATTATTGGAATTTCATATGAGGGGATAGTATCTCCACGCGAAAGGGAATGTTGGATTTGAAGAAGAGGGGGGTGGGGCAGCTGATATATTCGTATGCTGCAATCAAAACAGTTGATAAATTTGAATAATTTTTTTTTAACTCTTTTATTTTAAAATGCACAAAGTGAAATAAGAAGCATGTTATTATATTCAAGATGATTTATCTTCTTATAATAGGTAATATTTATTTATCTTAAAAACTAATGGTTATTTTCGTCTATCTTAAAAGCGTTGGAGTAATATTTTAAAAGAAATCAACATCTACATATATAATTTCCTATTCATATTAAAAGAAATAAATAAATATAAATTTTAACTTATGAGATAATTTTCAAGACCATTTAGCTTTGACGTTTCCTTTTGTTTATCTTTGTTGAAAAATAATTTATAAGTTTTGTTCACTCGGAAAAATAAAATTTTCTAAGGTCGTTGCATTTATTATTAGTATCACAAGTTTAAACAGAACCGTTGTTTTTGTTTTATTCTTTAATACAAAAGAAGTGGATATCCATCACCATTGTCATAATATATACGGCTCCATTTTAATATTAATATTGCCCCCTTAGTGCAGAGGTAAAGCTCTTTATCTAAAGGTCAGTGCTTCGTTTTCCGTTTTGAACGATAAAATCTTTATAGGCAAGCAATTAATTTAAATATATATGGACGGAGTTTCAGATGCCAAAAAAAAAATAATATTTTTGAAAAATTGACATAAATAATAATTTATATTAATTTTAATATTACTTGCCAAAAGGCATTAATAAAGAATTAGAATGCATGTATTAAATAATATTCATAATTAATTAATTTATAATATTATTTACGTATTTAAAATTTCTTGAAAAAGCTTAGACATTCATGTGAATTGAAAATCCTATAGCTAGGTATAATTTTATATTATGTTTTAAATTCGTTCTTTAAAATACATCGGACAAATAAATGAGAACTCTGGAATGTGTGCCTATACGGTCCGATGAATATAATAGTGGTTTCATTGAAGTGTTTTCTTTATTGAATCTGAGAGTTCATTTTAATAGTCAAGAGCTTAAAGTAATGAATATTGATATCCTAAATAGAACAGTGAATAGAGAATGCACTAATACAAATGAAAAATATACTTAAATGTTTCCAGTAGCCAGCAGAGACATGTATATTTAGGTGTAAGCCTTACGCATTGCTCTTAAAATAACAGCATTGAATGAGGCCTAATAATAATTAAATCTAGCGAGGGGATTAATATACCCGATTAATTTTTTAAATAATAGGAAGCTTTTAAAAAAATATTCTTTTCGACCGTATGCCAGAGTTTTCTCTTATTTACCCGATATACTTTAGTGCACGAATATAAAATTATTTCTAGATATGGAGGTTTTCAATTCATTGCAAAACAAATGCGCAATTGTCAATTTCTAGGGAGATTTAGCAACTGCGCATGCGTGGTCCGCCGAGAAGTTCTTATAATTATTAATGAGTTGATCATTTGGTGCCCCTAGCTTCCAACAACTTAACACAAACTTATTCTGCAATCCATGCTACTAATCCTTTATTTATTTCTACCCGAATCCCAAAGGATGACCGTCGCATTTTCTTTTTTCATCTCTTATCAACCGCGGAAGGATTTATAGATTTTTATCTAGTTTTGTTTGATATATAAATTTATCGAGAGAGCGAGCAATTAGATAGCTCTGTTAGATTTGATACGGTCTCTTATTTTATTATTGAATAAAAAGAAAAATAAATAATATTGTACCTATTTTGTTAATTTGAAATTTACAAACAACTCTAAACCAACTTTCAAAATAATTTCCTAAATCAAATATCTTAAGATTAATGGATCATTAATTAAGGATGCGTCATTAAGTCTGTTGTCCGACGAGAAGAAATAAAGGCCTGAAAATTTATTTAAGCGCAAGAGGAAGTGGGTTTTGAGAATCGAACCCACCCCCTCGTTAGTTCACACCCTCCGCTAATGAGTAATTAATGCTATCTGAAGGGAATCATGTGGCCACTAATTACAAGCCCTTTGGCCACCTGTCGCTGTAAATCTTAATATTTTTTTTTTTGTTTCTTATCTTATTAATTACTTTTCATATTTCGTATGTGACCTGCGGTTGTTTTTTGTTCGGGTTTTTCATCTCATGGGATTATTTATGAGATGTGTGGGTGTGTGTGTCTTGTTTTGGGTATTCGATAGAAGTCAGGTGCATCATCTCATCATATCTGAACACGATTAAACTCTTGGACCAAACCCTTCCCCCCCCTCTCTCTCTCTCTCCACAACCCTCAGGCTCTGATTTTGGAACGAATTTCCGGCGTCAGCTGCGCCGCTTCAGACTTGGAGTACACTCGCCATAATGAAGCATATATTGCCGTGAAATTTTTAATAAAACTGTTTACATTTATTAGTTTTTTCGAAAAGGCTTTTTTTTTTAATTAAAGAACAAAGCGTATTCATTTTATATATATAAAACAACTTGTATAGAAAAAATATTAAATAAACAATAGAAGTTCAAGGGCGGATGTCAGTTGCTAACCATATCAAATATTAATTTATTTGATAGTTTAACAAAAAATAGATAATGCCATGAATCTATCTATTCGAAGTTTAGAATTTCAATTTTGCTGTTGGTCTTTTAATAATAATTCTCGGAATTATGAAAATTATAGTCATACAAAAACAAGCAAGTATTAACTTTGCAAATAACATGCTTATGAGGTTTCAAGCTTTTTTATTTGAATTTAGAGGTACAAATTAGGGAAGTGGCTTATAATATTACCTAATAGCTTATATCAAATATATCATAAAATTAATTTGTAATTTCCTCTAATGCAGTGAAGTAGCAGTGCTGGATAAATTATTAGAGCCTTCCAGACGTATGGTATGTAGATTTGTCGTAGTTAAATTTAGGGCTGCGGAGTCGGTTGCCCGACTCTGACTCCGACTCCTCTATTTTAAAATCTTCGTCTCTGATTCCGACCAATATAAAAAAATGCACTGATAAAATTCGAACTTTGTGGGACAAACCCGTGCCGGCACGCCAGTGAGAAGTCAAATTTCAAATGAAAATTTATTCGAAAAAAAAAATATTTCATATGGCTATATAAATAATTATAAAAATAAATACATATATATATATATATATATATATATATATATATATATACTAGTATTTTTATTCTTTTATTTTATTTTTTTTTGTTTTAT
>JAAAKE020159813.1:0-12113 GCA_010014785.2 Anisolabis maritima
GTTGTTGTTCGGGAAAACATTGATGCTGTGCGTGAACTGATACTACAAGATCGTCATGTGACTTATGAGATTGAGGTATCCTTGGGCATTAATGGGACCAGCATACATTAAATATTGCATGAACAACTGGCCGTCAAAAAGATTTGTTTTTGATCTCAAATTCCGAAATATAAAAGGCAACCCTCGTAGTGACCATAAAAAATAGATTGTATTTTTTTTGTCTTATTTCGGCAAGGGTGGCCATTTTAAACTCCGTCCTTATTAAATCTCATGTTAAATTTTGCAATAAAAAACAACAGTGCTTCCGGGGGAGGTAAAAAAGAAAATTTCCACTTTTACTTCTATGCTTTGATTGTTTACTTCACCTCCTCACTCTATACCTCAATCCTCACTTTCATATTATAAATCAAAATTTCAAAAAAAAAAATTTTTCTAATATTAAAAATATCAGGGAGGCCTTCGAAACTTGAATTTTCATATATTTCTGAATTGTTAACCTTAGAGCTGAAATTATCTGTAAATAAAATATTCTTTAACAACACTTTTAGTAGCCACAATGCATTTCATCTGATACTAAATAATTTGAAAATAAACACATCGATTTAAATTACGGTTTTTGATTCATTGCTCTGGATCTGCCCCAGAGCATTCGCTATTATTTAATTTTTTAGTGAAATTAATAATTTCACATGTGTGATCTGCTCTGGGGCAGATCTAGAGCAATGAATCGAATAACTTTAAGCCAGAAACGGTTATTTTCAACAACTTCAAACATTTTATAAATTCACTTAAATAGTGGGAGATCAGCACTCTCATTTAATATAATTTCTATACTGGGCTTTCAATATAGGATCAGGGCGGTTGACGCATCGTTCGTTGCTAGTGTTATTCATCGCAGACGGACACTATTGAGCAGTTCTAGTATTTTTGTTAAAAAGCGGCAAAATGGGTGATTAGCATAGCAATGGCTTTGTTTGGTCAGCGGAGTATCTCCCCCCTCACATTTCACGTCTTCATTACTAAAATTTAATTAAATAGAGTTTAAACAACAAATGATTTTACATTCCAACAAAGGAGTTGCATGTGGCAGTAAAATCACAATCTTTTTTTATAAGTCTTTTTTGGCATCATTTTTTTTGAGATCATTTAGACTCCGTCTTTATTTATTTAGTTCACTTTGCTCCCAAACTAAAAAAAAAATTAAAATTTTAAAAACATGAAAAAAAATATTATTTTTTACTATATTAATATTTAAAACTAATTTTTATAGGGTGATTCAAGCATTTATTTATGAATTTAAACATAATTTTGTATGTATTTATGCAAAAATATTTTTTTAATTTTTATCACTTTTAAACTAGCGGTCTTCCGCTTAGAATTCACAGACTTATCTTGCGGACCACCAAACATAATCCTACACATATATTATCTAGCACAAGATATAAAATGTTATAATAATCATAATTATACCATCACGATCCGACCATTTATATTCCAAGCTGAAAATGTGCTTTACACCTACGTATATTCGTAAACATTTTATATCGACAAGGTTACATTAAATTTAAAAAAACGGCCTTACGACCCTCCAAAATTTTTTTACCTAGCACTAATGGACTGTGGACCACCGGTTGACGATCGCTGATTTAGACTACTATCTACCAAATTCACCATTACTTGTATAGGAATCCCGAATGAATAAATTTTCCCAGGGCTCACTGACGCTATTCTAATTTATTTAAATCTTCATCATACCTAGAAACAGTTTAAAATAGAAATAATAATTTTATAGCATCAAAGTTTTACTAATAAACGATCAAAATAAAGCAAGAGAAAGTTCTGTCGTAACTCTCGTAAATTTATCTTGTCTCTTTTTCCCTCGCTATGTTAGAGGATTTCATAAATCCTATTTACGCCAATAATACAAAATAAAATAACTCTATAATAGAAGTAATTCATTTTTGTTGATATAATAAAATTTTTATAAAATATTAGTATCAGAAACATACCTATGGTATATCATATACATAAAACCATAAGAGTATTTTATGAACATTTGAGGTTATTTCATTTTTATATATTAGATAATTTTAAAGGATTTTATTTAATCTTCATCCCTTTCATTTTAATTTATATATTTTTAAAGCCGTAGTTGATTATAAAATGAAGACATCAAAAATCATAATAACTTCGAAGTAAAAGTCAAATGTTTCATGTCGTGAAGTTTGTTCTCTCTTTTTCGTCCTTTTCTCTGCTTGAGTAAATATTCAAAGATTTTGTTATTATGTTGTTTCTCGCAAGGTGTTCACAAATTTAATCCGTTTATGCGATACCGATTTTTCAGAAGGAACTCGTCATTGGGTAGAGAAAACGGCTACGATTACCATTCAAGTTGAAAATCTTGTCAAAAATCAGAGTAAAAAAAAAAAAGAACCAAGTCTTTTATAAAGGGTAGAGAAGGAGAGAGAGAGAAATGAAATTTAATATCAAACTTTATGCAAAATCCGCTTTTAAAAAAATAAAAAATAAAAAGTCAAAAAATAATTCAACGTCATATCACGCCATTTTATTTCTAACATTATTCTAGAAAAAATTGGCCAAGCGGGAATATTTATTTTCTGGAATTAGGGCATTTATCATCCTCAAAAAATTTACGTTTTTTATTGTATCAAAGATTACTTAGGTATGAAACCAGTTAAATTATGAAATAATCCAACTTCTTTTTGTAATCGATAATATAAGATTAATTTATAGAAATCTCAAATTAAAAAACAAAAACTCATTCAAGCTGGGTTCACACTGAATGGTGGAAGGTCTGAAAACATTGTATTGCACCCTGTGATACTCAGTACTAGTAATGGAAATTGGAATCAATTCTTTTAAGTATTTCCAAAACTTTACTTCAAGCACTTTTTAAATTGATAAAGTGGTATTAGAATTTCCAGTACTTTTTTTTTATAAAGCATTCAGAATTAAAAAGCACTTGAAAAATAATTTAGTAGTATTGCCATTGCTGTACTAAGTATTTCAATTATTTTTGAAAAATATTGACCCTTCAAGTAAAAAAATAGATTTGATATTGGGTATCGGCATTGCATAAACCGATTAAATTTGTGAACACCTTGCGAGAAAGTACTAGTTCTTATAGTACTTTTACCGGCAAAATTCTATTTAGAACCAGAAAACAATTTATAGTCCGGCCGTTTGCGGAATTCTGGAGAGTTTAGAGAGCAGGGAAGAGTCGTAGGAGTGACTATCTTTCTCTCAGACACAAAACGGGGAAGATCAAGAAGTGTGATTGGTTAGATGGGTTATGGAATGAGCATCTGTTGACCTTTACAGTTTTAGAGTGGGGTTGAATTGCGAGGCCGGCCGGTAAAGATTTTTAACGTCAGAAAACATTGTATCATTTGAGAAAAACAGAGAATAAAAATAATAAAAAAACGATATTAGGTGATCTTGAACATTCTTTCTCTCAAGACTTTTACCGAGAAAGTTTTTGATGTTATCAGCTAAAAAAATAAGATTCTCAAAGAAGAGGATTGTAATACAAATAGCAGGCAGGTCACGGCTCTTATTAGGGTTCAAGTAGTCAACTCTTAAGAAAGAGTCTTGATTTTTTTCCTGGCCAGCTTTATTCTTGTTGTATACCAAAAAGGCTGGGGGTTAAATAAACGCTCTTTGATAGAAGTAGGGGGGAGGCAAGCTTTTAAAGGCGAAGGCACGAAACCAATCAGGAATAGGGGACAGATTATTCATTTGCAATACGAAAATAGAAATTCCATACCCAACTTGTTATTCCGTTTGTGTTTGTGAGTTGAATTTCAATTTCACATATTCTTATAAACTATTTAAATATGGAGTGTTTTAATAAAATTAAACAAAAATTTAAATTTTATTAAAAAAAAATGCTATCTTGAAATAGATTTCATATTCTGATAACTGAATGAGAGTGAATAATTACTGTTGAGTCATTATAATAAATATGTACTTGTTTTATAATAAATATGTTGGTCCCATTTTATGGACATCAGTGGGATATTTAGGAAAGTAGGACCTTCTAAATTTCCTTTAAGTTTTTTTTTTATTAATTGTCGACTCCTCTGGGACAAATTGCTCCTTTCATCAGGATCTATGATTATAAAACATTATTTTCGTATAAATTTTACAATATATCTCTTTTTCTTTTTATAAATACTTGTTATTTATATAATATTTAATATTAAGATATTTTACAAGGTTGAGTGTATATATTTTGTATAATATAGTAATAGTACAATCAATAATATCTGACAATCCTAAGTACAATAAATTAAATAATAATGAGTAGATTTAGCAATGTAGAGAACAGGATAGCCCAGGCAACAGAATAAAAGCCTTGTACCTTGAGACGTTTCGGATAAAATTTATTCATCCATTTTCACTAAATTGAATTTGATTGTTGAGTGTTCCACCATATTTTCGAATAAGTTTCTTGATGTTTATGATGAAACGTGTGAAAAGATTTAAATTAGATAATAACTGTATTCGGCAATGAATTGGCGCAAGATAAAATCCCAAAACGTCTCATATTCCAAGGGATTAGATAATCTTTTATTTGTCTCTCCCTATGTCCGTCCAAATAATTTTAAATGTCAATGTATTTATATGAAAAAACTATATATATTTGAATATATTATATTAAAATAATAATAACAACAATAATTTTCGAGATCTTTTCGATTCATGTGAATCAGAAATAAACATTAAATGTCTCGAAAAATTATTTTATTAAAAAAATAATAATAATATATAAGTTGCTGATGGACACTGAGTTAAGATAGATCCACTGTGCAGAGCAACCCTAGCTACAAAAAGCTCCTCCCCTCCGGCTCCCTGAAAGGGTGGGGTAGTCAAGAATCCTCAGCCACGAAATCAAACCAGGAAATGAAACCCAGCCGCGACTTCAACCATATCGAGCGTCAAGCTATTCGGGGTCTGTTCCCATGTTAGAGGCAGCAGTTTCTGAGAAATCAGATTCTCGCCCGCAGGAGCTTATCTTACACACCCATTCCCATCTTAATGAAGAAGGACAATAATAATTTAAGCAGCTAAGTCGATTCTTCGGACGAGAACTCTTCAGAACCTTCGGAAAAATGCACTTTTTCTGAGTCAGGAGCAAGTGGCATCTCCACCTCATTAGCACCACAAGAACAGAAACGCTTACACAATATACTCCGAATAGCAATGTTCTGCGTGTCACCCAGCAACTCTAGAAGGAAAACATAGATAAAGGATAAGATGGCCAGATGAAATTTACACCTCATGTTCTTTTACTTCTAAATAATAAACCTAAATAGATAGCGATCACAATTTCATAGAGTACTTACCAAAAGATAGCCAAAACCAGAACAAATAAATATTAGCAGATCAAATACTCAGCCTGAACAGGAATACATCAAACAACAGATATAACAATTATTGGAAGAAATCCGCACGTAACCAGAAAGAAAAGAAGTAGATATTCATGCCAAGAGATAAAGAAAATGAAAAGAAGAAATTGATTTAAGCTATATCATAGAAAGGCGAAAAAAAAACAACCACATGAATTCACACATACAACGGATAGAAATATAGAAGAAGAAATTGAAGGAAAATGGTAGAAGGAGCGATTAGTCCCTGAAACTTCAACAATTAATAAAGGAAATCGGACTAAAATTTCTGTATAATTCCAATGTTTTACGCTCTTTTGGCTGCTTTCCCATTTCAAGATATGACTTCTGCCCATTTTCGAAGTTCTTCCTCTCATTATTCAGTTGACCATTTAATTTAAAAATCTTGTTCTCTATAAAAAATTATCTAACCTGTTTTCTGACAAACAGCGTCCCACCCCAAATTTGTGTATCTTTTCTAAAATAATTGATATTACATTTTTTTGTCTTTTTCGGCAACTAAGGTCATTTAGACTCCGACTTATTTATACTAATTGTTGCCAAACCCTGTCCTTTAATGCTGAACTAGAGGTCTGATTTCACGTTCAAATGGGTTCCAATTAATTTATATAAATAAGAGCGGAGTCTAAATGACCTCAGATGTTGAAAGAGACAAAAAAAAATTGGTAGCTATATAATATAAATAAGTTTTTGTCGCTCAGGACGGGAAGCAAATCACTGACCTTTGTAAGGTATGTAAGGCGAGCCTCTGCACCAAGGGACAGGTCAAGATATTAAATTAATTTTACCTAAATTTTTATCAAATTTAGTGGGATTTAAATTCACATTTCTTCGGTTTCACGTTATATTTGACACTGCCATCCATCATCATCAAATCCAACTTCATCAAGCACCTTTTAAAATCCCCACTCTAGCCTTCTCCTGGTGCATGTAACGACTGGTCATTATAAGTCCGTTGGACCTTATGCTTCCATTTCAAAAAAAAAAAAAAAAAAAAAAAAAAAAAACCTAGGACTCTTTTAATAAGAAATTAATTAGATGAAAACTCTTTAAAAATTATTATTTCTAATTTAAGAACAAAACATCTTTCAAATTAAAATTAATGAAATTATTTATTATTTATTGAATATCTTGCTTTTAATCTCATCGTATTCTATTATCACATTCAATTAATTTTTTCACAAAAGGCAACTGATTAAGTTACCAAGTTAACAAAAGATTTCGATTTCCACTAGAGAGGTTAATCCTGTTTTAATTTCTTAGCTCAACTCCTTTGCCAATCACAAGTTTTTAACCTATTTATTTAATTTATTTTTTATTTCAATTCGAGTGCTTTCTTGGATATTAATTTGAACAAATAAAAAAAAAACATCTGCCCTTACACCCATCATTTAACATAAAATGGCTGAATTATTCAACCAAAAAATATACACTTTAATAAAATTATAATTTAACATTTTATATATAAAAATAGACCCTATTAGCATATTATATGTCTTTTTAAAAACAAATAACAACAAATGTTGTCCGTCACTCTCTCTCCTTCTCTCAATAAACAATTCAACAACAAAAAAACAAAAAGAGATAATTGTGGACATATTTTATAAAAGTGTAAATCATTTGGAATTGCTAAAATATGAAGATTAAATAAAAAAAAATGAATGAGAGAGGAGAACAAGTAGAAATTAAATTTTAAAGTAAATATGCTCTTGTAATTGATCAAATATTCTTTTGTGTTTGAAGTGGAAATGACTTAACTTTATTTAATTAGAGATAAATTATTCGAATTGAGAGAAATTATTTTATCACTTGTGATATAAATTTTTTTAAAGTCTTTCGGCATCTGAAGCCATTTATTTCATCCTGATTTATTTAAATTAATTGGTAGCCAATATAATTTAAATAAATTTTTGTAAGGTCGGGAAGGGACCAGTGACATTAGGTAGGTGAAGCGAAACCTCTACCTCTGCACTAAAGACAGGGCTGTGACATAAAACGTGAAGTGGAAAGGTTACTTTTTTTTTAAACATACAACATGCAGAAATTAATTCCCACTAATGCATTTTTAGATTAATTGCTCCAAAGCTCCTCTAGGGTGGACTCATTTGGTATGTTCTATTTAACAAGAGCGCTTTTATGAGATAGCAATTTTGGTTGCCTACCTTCCAGCAAGCAAAAAAGAACGCATCCCATGATAATATTATTTAATGATAAATTTATTGGAATTAAACACATTATAAAATCTGTTCAGTTAAAACGCATAAGCGCTAGTTTTTCCACTTAGGCGCATGCGCCGCTTTTATTTTAAAAATTACTATTATTAATTAGAATCAAAAAAAAGTAAATAGAGAGAGCTCTTTGTTTATATTTATAAAAATGAGCGATTGATTCGCACAGGATATGCTACATATAGCTTTGAGGAAAATGTATTACAAAATTCAGAGAATTTAATCTATTATACCCTCTCTGGTAAAACAAAAGTTTGTTTAAAGCTAATTGAATTATCCATGTCGTTAAATTAAGAGATTCTAGGAATTCACAATTGAAGAAAAGAACTTTTGAATAAATAAATAATTTATAAAAATATAACAGTGATAGAAGAGAGAGGCTTTTGGGTCTCCCCAAAGTCAAAAAATTCCAAAAATCAACGCAAAATTTTTATAAAACCTTGAAAAAAATAATAAGTTTAAATAAAATTTCTAATAAGAACAACTTGCAAAAAAGTAAAACTAACTCTAAACACTATAAAGAAAAAAATTTTATTTTGTTCCCTCCCAACACAACTCATCTACACAAGCTATATACACGCCTGTGAATGACAACCCGAGTTAACCAAACATGTGAAAAATATGTTATAGATAAATTGTAACGAAAAAAAAAACACATTCAGATAAAATATTAAAATCTTTAAAATTATATTAAACTGTAGTAACAACGCTTTTCCTTTTAGAGAGGAAAAATGAGATAAAAACGCAAACCATTAAACAGAAAAAAAAAAAAAAAACATCAATATTTATCTATTAGAAGGCGTTCAGAGTTTAAAAAGTATTTTAAATATTTATTTACTGCCACTCTGGGGATATTATTAGAAAGACAGGGTTTAAGGGTGTTGCCTACCCCCTCTCTAAGAAGCAGGAGGCCGAGAAGCTTGGAATTGACTTGAGACTTTATTTTAGGGGCATCTTTTGTCCTACTAGGAGGATAATATTTATTAATTTTCAGAGAACTTCGAACTGGAAAATTTTTTTCGTTATTATATTTATATTTATATAAATTATATTTAATACTGTTAAATTAAACTCTTTTACGCATTATAATATATTATAATATTATATTAACATACTCTGAACAGCTCGCGCGTTACACTTTCCAAATTAAAGGTTTATAGAATTTCCCAAATGCATTTAATAAATCCTTGGAGGCGGATAGTTGTCCGCAAGTCGGAATTTATCTAGCCTAGGCTAAGAGTATAGTTTTTTATACTCATCTGGGGTATCATGAGCTGTGGTGGCTTTTTTAAGAAATAAATCATTTAAATTTCAGTTAATCAATTATAAAAATTAAATGTTTACCAACAAAAATATTACGCTTTATTTATTTTATTATTTGGTTTTCTTTCAATTTTCAATTTATCATGATAATTTTTTTACGATATAATGCAAAAACGCCACCACCCCCTCCCCCGCCTTCTCTTTTGTCTCCCTGCACAATTTGGAAGAGTCGGATGGGAGGGCAATTTTTCTATTATTTTTTTTTGCCCACTCTCTGGAGAGAGGTTAATCTGAACCCACTAACTGCTGTCAAAAACAGCCACGAGGGAAAAAAGCGTGTGCTGTGGCCACGCCCCGAAGACCAGAAGCATCCGCCTCGCCCAGCATCCGCTGGACCTCCCCACGGCCCTCTTTGTTTTCGGCAACTTATGTCAAGCATCAGAAACCTATTCAAATTGGACTCTATTCAGTAGATAGTATAGTATTCCTTCCAATCAATTTATATTATACATGTTAAAATATTTTAGAGCATTTTTACCATATTTATAAAATATGTAGTGAGAAACTATTGGAATGGCAAAAAAAAAATAGCAGCCGATATTTCAACGGAATTACACGTTTTGAGGTCCCTTGAGTAAAAAAAATGGGTCTCGCAAAATGGTGTGTGTGTGTATATATGTGTGAACAAGATTTCTTAAAATCGTAAACATACGAGGCTGAAATTTTATACTTAAGCTAGGTTCCCTCATCGCTTTTGAATAAAATCGGCTAGGCATAAGCTTTACTGTTGTATTTTTTTTTTTAGATTTTTCCAATTTGCTCAAAATTCGTTCTAACTATTTTGATTAAAATTCATAAAACAATTACTTATTAGATTTTTGAAAAATATTAATCCTTAGCCCCTCCCCTAACTCCCCCTCAAAAAAAAAAACTCACTTTACTCTTGTACATTTTTGGATTTTTTGTGAATTTCTTTTAAACTATTCTAACAATTTCTAACAAAATTGGTTGTACCTATAATAATTCAAATATTTCTTAAGATGTATTAATCATTTTCCATCTCCAAATAGTGTGGCGATCCTTTACAAGCTTGCACAAGAAGGGCCACACGCACCTCGCTTGCACGTGCCGGCTGGCCTGTTACCTTTCAGAAAACGAAGTGCGAGTCATATGAATTCCTCATTTATTAAACAAAATAAATATAAGTTAGCTATACATTGAACGGGTGCCTAGAGGCCCCGACTCAAAAATCTGGTGTAACATCTTATCTTAGGTAAGATAAGGTAATTTGATGTGCGTTTAGTCACATCAAATTTTTCTTCTACAAGCTAAAGTGAGAGAAATAGCTTTTTAACCAAAGGAGTAGTTCCAGGACGCTTGACCGATATTTCCTATAAGGAAAAATGGCTAAACAAATTTAGTAAACAGGCACACAAATCCTGGGCGTGAATATATTTTCGTCTTTTGAACATTTATAATCGTGCTATTTATGATTTGTGTATTTATGATAAAAAGACATTTTTATATATTTACCTTCTCCCACTTTAATTCTTAAATATGCATTGAAACCAGCATGCGAAATGGGCAACAGAAATGATCGACTCAAAACTGAGCATACGAGGACAGCTCTACAGGTGCGGAGCTCTAATAATCAAAAAATCCACTAGTGAGTTGGTGATTTTGGTTGTCAACATTACAGCAACAAACATGAACTAATTTTTGAAACCCATGGTAGATTTAATGCTAATGTCTAAATAACTAATTGCAATTTAAAGCAAACAGAAAAAAGTAATATATATTTTTTAATTATTATCAAAACTAAAACTAATCAAAAAAATTTCTATTTATACATAAAATTAACTTTTAATGAAAAATAAAATTGGTTTTTATGATTTCCCGGTGTGGGAACTCTTAATATAGTCATAAATAGTTTGATAATTATAATTAGTTACTAAACTCTGAGTAACAATAAGTGATTCATACAAGAATTTTTTTTACAGATTCGTGCCTCTCTAGATTAATTCTGTTGGTTGTCCTGTAGGATAATACTAATGCACTCAGTGTTGGGTAAGTTAACTCTATATTAAATAAATTTAGATATATTTAGATCTTATTAAAGAAATTGTAAATGCATGAATCACACATATAAGGTTAATTATTTCGCTCAGTTGTTCCTTTCTTCTCAGTGCTTCTATCAATATTTCTTCAAAATAGTTAAAAATATTTTATATTTGATAATTGTTAGCATCTAAAAAGAATCAATACCTATTTTATATTTTTTTTAGTTTTTTTTTTGGCATCTTGCACCATATAGACTTTAAACTTCTGATATATATTTATTACGATACATATCCAGGCATATTTATTTATATCAATTGGTATCTAATTGATATAAATAAATTTTGCCCTGTTCTTTGGTGCATAGGTAGAGGTCTCATCTCACATACAGTTCAGTGGTTCGCTTCAGGTCTTAAGCAACAAAAATTTATTTGTATTATATTAGCTACCCAATTAAAAAAAAAACAGAGTCTAAATGACCTCAGATGCCGAAAAAGAGGTAAAAAAAATAAATAAATTTTCATCGGACTGACTGGGATTCGAACCCGCACTCCTTGGATTTTAAGATTATTACTATTGTCAATGTCAGTAACCGGCTACGGGGGGGGAATTATTTTATAATATTTTAAAGACAAATAACTTAAAAATCTATTAAATTCTATTATTTTAATTTTAATTTTCTGGATCATAAGCTATACTTCGGTACCTCTTCATTCACCCTTATTATTATTGTCTTAAATTCCTATTAAACATAAGCCGTAAAAGGTTTGAATACTATGCATTAATTAAATCTATTCATAATTGCGATTAGCATTCAAATATATTCTAATTTAATAATTTGATATCTCTAAAATATTAATAAGTGTCACAGATATAATATCAACACAAAATTAATATTATTTGACTTGAAACATATGGAATTTAATGATTAAGGGAAATATGATTATGGGACCTTCACTCCATTATTATTATTATTATTATCATTATTATGTAAATATCTCATTAAAGAGGGAAATTATTATATATATTATAATTGAGAAAATAAAATATTTATTTCTTATTTACCCTTATTTATTACTCGAAGCCTAAAATATTTTAGTAAATATTTTGTCACATTTTATTAATAAAATAG
>JAAAKE020159824.1:0-12113 GCA_010014785.2 Anisolabis maritima
TCCATGGTCGGTACGAGAGCCGCATTGACAATATCTTTGTACATCCTGCCAATATGGGTCTCAACACCGCGGGCCGATGCGAATGACTCCCCGCAATACGGACAGACAACCGCAGGGACAGCGATGCCCAACTGACTGGTCGTCGTTGTATGGTGTGTTGCCTTGCTGCCTTCTATCTGATCAGAGTCACCGGTTCGTTGAACGTCCTGGGATGGGGAGGGAGCTTTAGGGACTAGCATCGACGCAGCCGCCGCAGAGTTGCGGCGACGCGCTGTCACGGCTGAAGACCGCGCGTCACCAGTCGAGGGTCCAGCATTGGCTGTTATTCTTCCATCCGAGACAATATCCTGTAACGGGGTTTGTTAAGATGGAAGATATCCCCAGACTCTCAGTTCCCATTTCCCCTTAATTTTGGCGCCCTTCAACCTGAGATGGGATTAGTTGCCCGCTTCTTTAACTCGATCCGAAGGGACATACCTAGCCTGCCTGTTAGCTCTCAGGTGAGATTTCCAGGTGCCACGTGGAGGCCCCCGGCTCGATTTGAGCCAGCTGGATAGGGACTTAGGAAGGTTAGCAAGCTAACCAACCTAGAGCACCCACCCAACCACCTCCAGCCACCTAAGGTAAGGAAAACTGAGTGATGTGTCACACCTGATTTTTTGCGTCCGGTCCCCTAGGTTCAATGTATAGCCAATTAAATCATTTAAGAGAAAATCACAAAAAAAAAAAACTAAAAACATACAAGAGTAAAGGATAAGGGTTAATTTCAAAGATCATCTAATAAATAATTATTTTATGAATTTTAACCAAAATCAGACCAAAAACTAAAAAAGTTCATCATTAAAGCACTAGTACCCTTTGGCTGATTTTAGTGAAAAGTTTCGAGATGCATGCGACGAGGGTTCCTAGATTAAATATAAAATTTCAACTTCGAACATTTTTTCGTTTTTGAAAAATCTTGGTCACATACAGGCCCTTTTGAGAGACTCATTTTTTTAGATAGAGGAGATCCCAAAACGGGTATTTCCGATGAAATATCGATATCGATTTTTTTTTTTGCGATCGCAATACTTTCGCACTATATATTAATATTAAATATCTAGGTAAAAGAAACCAAGAAAACCAAATGATGTTCAAATCCAGAATTAATCATTTATCAAACAGGAGTAAGAAAAAGTTCGCAAGGATATGATATAAAAAATGCGGAGACTGTTAAATAAAATATTTTTATTTACGCTTTTAACGACAAAGACAGGATGAAGACAGAATCGCTGTCGGAACATCGTCGTTTAAATAAAAATATTTTATTAAAAAGTTTGCGCATTTTTTTATATCATATCCTTGCAAAAAACTCCAGTCTAATCAAATTATAGGAAACCCCTTGGTGATAAATTCAATGCCATCCCTTTTTAGAAATCCTAAAATAGTTGTAATACCACCTTTATCAAGGCACGAGTCGCCACTGAATTTCCGGTTATAATTTAAATAAATTTTTAAATATTTTTTATTTAGGCTTTTAATCCGAGTGCCACGTATAAAAGATGTTCCAAAAAAATCAGAATGTTCCCATTTGGTCCGAATCAATTTCAAGAATTCTTTACAAGCTGCAGTGAATCAGCTGAATATGGATTATAATAATTATTTAGAATCTAAAAAGGAAGATAATGTTATTTGTGGAATACCCGAAGACGTTTGTGAAAAACACGAACCTTGTGCTGAATTTTTTAAAGAAAAACATTCTTTTAAAGAAGGTGAAGTAAAAGTATCAAAAAATTTATTTTCCTATTATTATCTACTATATAGGAAATAGATGTGAAAGATTCAATAAGTATAATTTTTGTTTTATATATCCTTTTTAGAATATATTGAAAAATGCAATCAGGAAAAAAAATTATTTAATTATGAAGAGTATTTAGAATTTTCAAAAAACTCTGGAACATATTCATTGGTAAAATCATCATTGGGGAATTCTATTCATATGTTGGTTAAAAATGCATTCGTGATGGATCCACGATCAAAAAGGAATACTGATCCCATCCATAAGAAACACGAACATTTAGACCAGGTGAGCATTCTTATTTTATTTTTTCTTAATTTTCTTGGTATTATATGTTTTTCGAGAGGGGATAGCATCAAAAGAAGTTCCAGGAGTATGATTCTGCAGATTATTTAAGAAAAAATCTTATGTTCAGAGCATCTTTAAAATGTTTAAAAAATAAATTTGATGTGAAAATTTTTTTTAAGAATAAAATTATTTTTTTATTGCCTTCATAAGTGAAAATAAACATCCTATAAAATTCGAATGCCTTAAAAGAAATCGCCTGTGCATCATTACAAAAAATATAAAATAAAACAAAAATTTTTTAGGATTTCATATCTGATATTTACACGAGGGTGACCGATGATATGCACGAATATCTCAACACGCTTTGTACAAGCTGCCAAGATGCAGAGGTTTCCATTGTTTTCGAGAACCAAGACTTTACCCGTTTCTGTTATGAAGCCGAACATTTCAAAGATTTGAGATCAGCAGAACGTTTCCAACTGGAGGTTTAAATATTATTTCATTATTTTAAAAAGCCGTAACTTATTAAATTTATATTTTCTAGCATATTGAACAAAATAAATTTGATCCTTATGCATGGATAGATTTGGCAGCATTCTGGCTTCGGATTGGCGCACAAGATTCTAAAGCAGAAGAGTGTGTAAGAGAAGCTCTTGCTTTAGACACACGGAATGTCAAAGCGTAAAAAAATAATTAAAAATTGATTAAGAGAAAGAGAGATTGAGAAAGATATTAAGGAATGTCATCGATGTTTCTAGACTCGTCCTTTATGGTCTACTGTTAACCCGGCGAGGAGACTTCCATGAGGCTCATTTGATGCTCGAGGCCGCAACTATGTTCAATCCTAAAGTGCCAGAAACTTGGTTCGCTTTGTATCTTTTTGCCGAACAAATTGATGATCTTGCCATCGCAGATTGGGCGCTTATTATGGGTATTTCAATAATGTCAATGAGTGGGAGATTTAATCTATTTTGTGTCCACCAATGCCAGCAAAAAATGCACAAGATATTTAAAAAATATAATTATATTTCAAGAATAAGAGAAATCTCTTGAATCTTTTGCATGATATACATATTCTTATCAAAAATTTTACTAAATAAAAATAATTGAGGAGTCTTTTTCAGATTAGATACAGAGCTTCAGAACCTGTCCCAGAGTGCTTTGGAAAAAGATCAAATATGTCCAAAAAGGAAAAATGGTGCAAATTTTAATAAAACTAAGAGAAAAAAGTTGGGGGGGTAGAAAATGTTTTTTCTTTTGACCGGATTCCAATATATTCTTTAAATTGTTAAGGGGCTTTAATTACAAACCGCATCCCCTCCCCCTAAGTGCATCTTAATATAAGTACTTAAAGAAACATAAATGGGAATAAAGCTACTTTTAGTTGTGTTGGGTGGAAATTTTATATCTCTTCATAACATTTAATAAATTTCAAGCTAGACGAAATTTTGAATGGATTGAAAGAGACAAATTGCAAACTTCGGGTCAACCTCTTGAATGGTCATCTACCTATTATGACGTGTGTGATATCTATTATTCTGCTTTTTTGTCTTTAATGGATTTAAGTTTATATGATGTAAATATATAATGAAAGTGTATCTAAAAATTTGGCAAAAAATTTAATTCATTTTAAAGTTTGCAGAATCGGCAGCAGCAAGTTATTTATCCCACTTTGGGAGAAATGCTCTCCTCTATAATTATATGATGAGTGTTATTCATTTATATAAAAAACGTTATAAAGATTCGCTATATCATATTCTGGAAACACTCCCTGGTCACGCTTTGGTAAGATTAAGATTTAATTAATTACATTTGACAAATATATCCTTCCTATATATTTATATAAGAAAAAATTGTGTGATATGCTTACTTACACCAAATTTTTTTGTTTCACATTGAATATATCTTTCATAATTTAATTAATAGGATGCACCTTTGCATCTAATAGCGGGTCTCTGCTATTATGAAATGGGCCAGATTGATTTAGTCAAAGTGGAATTCGAATATATTGATCAGCTTGAATGGGAACATGATACCGATATTCGCATACAAGAAAATATTAAGCATCTAGTACATCTACACCTCGGCTGGATTTATATGGATGAAGGGAATTATGAAAAGGGACGAATGCAATTTCGAAATGGAGCTCATCGAACTCCGTCTCCAAGAATGTTCTTCTCTCTTGGTGTGGCCAATTATAAGGTGAAAACTAATTTTATAACCATATTTTTGGACAAATTTCTAAATTTTCCATCTTATTTAGTTGAATATGTACGTGAAGGCAGAAAAGGCATTAATTACAGCAAATTATTTGGATAATTTTTCGCCTCAAACTTGGGGATATCTCGCAATCATAAATGTAATAAAATCATGCAGACCAGCTTTTGAACAGTGTTATCGACAAATGATTAAAGTAAGTTTTAAAATTAGTAATACTAGTAAAAATTAATTTCTTTTCAATTATCTCCCATAAAATCAAATAAATTAAATGAATATGTAGTTTAAAGAATTCAATTAAGTATTCAGATGTGAAGGCTCAAAATTGGGGAAAGGTCGTCCAAACTACATGAGGGATCTATCGCCTAGAAAAGGAAAATACAACTCAAATGAGTTTCAGAAAAAGGAGATCAATTTTCTTCAATATATTTTAATAAATAAACACTAAATAGATTGGTTTAAAGCATGACACAATATTTTTGAGGGAGCTTAAAAATCAATCACCAATGGGAAGAATTAAAATATATTAATAGATATAAATATTATCAAAATCGCTTCTTGTTTGCAAAAAGTGAAGTCCTCAGTTGAATCGTTAAACAATTATTTACTTTGATCTAACTTCGCCTGTTATAAACTAAAATAAATTGATTTTTTTTTTTAGTAGGAATTTTAATAGTTAGATTAAAATAAAATTGCAAAAGATCCAAGCAGGTCGCACTAACAAGTCAAATATAATACTACTACTTAATTAGGAAATATTTAAAGAAATGAATGGTTTTTTTTATTTGGTTCTTGAAAACAATAAAATGGACGAACATGAGGGCGTATAAATGAGGCGATGCTTGAAGAAGACCAAAGCCTGCTCAAATCTTTCTCCAAGCATTTCAACAAGTTTTTTTTTTTTCTTCAGGGCTTAAGGGCGCCTCGACTACTACTAGGGCCATTAGCGCCTCTAGTCTTTTTACCATTTATACAAGACATATATATAAATAATAAATGAAATACAAAAATTAAAAATTAAATTAGAGCTCTTGTTTTAAAAAAAAAAAATTTGACAAATTGTTGAGCCAATATCCCGTGCGTAATTTTCAACCATATCAACCAACTTTTGTTCGAGGTGCATATTTGTAAAAATATATTTTGTTAAACAAATAATATTATTTGTATTTTTACAAATATGCACAGAAAAAATTTCTCTCTTTTATTCTTTTATTCTTTAATCAAAATAAACAACTTAAATAAATTTTTTCTTAGAAAAAAAGTTAAAAAATATTCTAGATAGCAAGCTCATCAGACCTATTTTAAAATATAAACCGATTTATTTGTTATTTTTTAGGCTGTAATTAATTTAAAATTTAACAAAAATTAAAAACGTACTTACATAATGATTTGCCCTTATTAAAAAGAGTAAAAATTTCCAAAGAAAATAATGTATAAACAAATCTTGAAAATAATTCACTTAAATGCACGTAATATTCAATGTATTATATATTGTATATTCTTCTGTTCTCTCTGAAAATTTAAAAAATTTAAATGTAGTTATTAATAAAAGAAAGTTAATTAAAATTAATGAAAACCAACGAAATGTGAAATTTTGATTATGGAGTGGGGGAATAGAATTTCTTTGGATTTCATTTGGAATTTAGATTTTGTTTGATCTTTTTTGAATCTTTTTTTTGTACGAAATTAATATTGATTTTATTTCAACTTATTTCTTGCAATTTAGTTCTTCTATCAATACCCCTTGTGTTCTTAAAATGAATTTCATGAATCTATAATTATTTAATATTTATCAATAAAAAAAAGACGAAATGTCTATCTAATCTGTCCTCTAAGTTCTTCCTTCCTTTAAGGCTCTTTTTTCTTCTTTTCCTGTTAAACAATTGAAACATTTTTTTGTAAGAAGAAATTAATATTTTTAGTAGGAAAATATTAAGTTTTTAGGAACAATGAGGATAAATGAACATATGTTATGCCTATGTAATAGAGTAGTAGTTAGCTTTTGTGATCTAGAAATAAGATCTAAAATTAAACATTTTAAAAATAATGAATGTGTGAGAAGTAAAAAATTTCTTCCAAGAACTTTTAAGGATGGATTTAGGGGGGGGGGGGGGCATTTAATATTTTATTTTTAACATTACATTGACCCAGTATATAGTGGAAAATGAAAGAACTTGTAATTTTTTAAATATCAAAAAAATTTCTATAGGAGAATGAAAATAAGAATAGAGTGTACAATTTATTTGATATTTATAAAAAAAAAGAGACGTATAAACCATGAAGGAGTTTGAATAATGATAAGATAAAAATAAAAAAGACAACTAGTGATTATCATTTATAAGTATCTATTATCTTCAAACATTTCAGTGATGATGGGCACACCTATTAAATAAATCATTCAGCCAAAATAAAGAGAAATATTATTTTTTTGATTCGTAATTATCAAATGAGTGAGTGACACTGAAAACAAATATAGTGACGTCTTATTAGAAATGATTATATAAATTACTTTCTATTTTCATTTCATTTTATTTGTAAAGATATTTTCAATTTTTACACATATTATAATAGTTGATATATATATATATATATGTTCCGCTTTTTATGATATTCCTCAAATATTAATTTTGTTTTTTAAAGTGAATACCAAAGCAATATTAATTTAAATATTATTGAAATTATTAAGAACTTAATCGAATAAATTATATTAATTCAAAACTAATTAATTTCTTACCAACCTATTTTCTTTCTTAATTCCAAAAAAAAATCAAATCAAAGAATATATCGCGGATTGACATCAAAAAAGTTTCAACATCATTCTTAAATTATGTGTGTGAGTGTTAATAATTCACTTTTTAAAGAATAAAATATTTTCAAAAAAATATATCCTACTATAAATTATTGTTTTAATTTCTTTTATTTTATTTATTCTTGTAAATAAGTATCAGAATAAGAGGGAATAAATAAAAATAATATAATGAAAATACCAGAGGATGGTGAAGCAGAGTACTTAGAACCACCCACCACCATGGGGTACAAGAAGTTAAAATAAATATTATATTGGATGGATCGACCGTAAAGATATTTATTAAGTTATAATCGCAGCGGATTTCATATATAAGGAAAAGGAAGAAAGGATGAGAGGGAGAGAAAAAGGATTCTTCAGGGTGTGAACTCCTCCCAATCCCATTAGAAATTCTGACTATGCCTCTATTTAATTAATATTTTTCTCATTTTTCAAAAAAAATTTATTTGAATCTCTTAGCAAAAGTCATGTTGAAGAAAATATTTAAATTTCATTTACTATTTACAATATATAAAAAATCCTAATAATTTTCATTGTCACTTATAGAATGGACTGGATGATGACAAACTGCTTGAGGAGATCAACGCTTTAAAGCAATGGTGCAAGTTTAAAGACCCAGTAATCATTAGATCCCACAAGGCTTGTATTTGCCATCTCATGGATAGAAAAAACAAAAAAATAGAATGAAAATATTTATTTTGGATTTTTAATATTTTTATTATATTTATTACCATACCAAAGCAATAATATCTAAAAGTTTAAGTTAAGAAGGATAAATAACTAAAAATTTAATGTATTTGTAAATATAAATATATGTAAGAGAAAGTAAAGAAGGATTCAGAATTTCTTTCTGATGAGAGTATTAAAATTCACATTTCTTTTTGTGAGTTCAGTATTTATTGAATGAAATAAATATTAATTTAATTAAAAAATACTATTTGTTGAGAGAATAATAATATCACTGATTCTAAATTTGAATGCTTCTTTTTTTTTCTACTGATATCATTTAAAATAAATTTAAATTATTTGTTCTGTAAAGCCATTGGGTCAAGTCCAGGTCGCTCTTTGTTTGCTAATCCTGAGAGTAATTTTTTAATTTCTGCAATCGCCCTGCCCGGATTCAAGCCCTGGTAACAAACAAAAACGTTTTCTTTATTCACACTTGCTATATATTAAATATAAAGAAGAGGGATTATTATTATTATTGTTATTTCTAAAAAATGAAATATTATATTAGAAAAACAGTCTTCAGTCTAAAACTTGGTTTATGAAATAATGAAATATCTGGAATTTTCACCCTCAAAGTAGACTATTATTGCTGAAAAGAAATTCAAATCAAATTTCAGCATCACCATCCAAGAAGACTCTAGTATAATAATAATAATAATAATATAAAATATATAAAAATAGAGTTTAAGTATGAATATTTGTTCTGTGATTATTTAATTTTTGAGGAATAAAAAGAAATTTTTTATTTAATAAAATATAATCAGTCAAAAAACATTTAAATTTTAAAGACTCACTTTTTATTTGACGCCCGCACATCACACAACTTCCCTAACGGAAGGTAAAGAAAATTGTGTTATATGCTGTCACACCAGATTTTTTGCGTCGGGTAGTTGATTCACAAGTTTATTTAGCTTTTATTTTTAGAGATTTTTCATTTGTGTATATTAATCAATTTTTAAAATTGTCAATTTTTTTTAGTCTTTTTGGCATCTGAGGCCATATCGACTTTAAACAATTACTAATATATTTTAGTTAGGCTGCCTATTATGAAGGCACATTTATTTACACAAATTGGTATCCAATTGATTTAAATAAATTTTCATTGGGCTGTCTGAGATTCGAACCCACATCCCTTGGCCTAAGGTTATCAATACTGAAAATGTCAATATCTTTAACATCACGACCACGGGAGGAGGGGGAGGGGGACGAAAAACTTAAAACCAAATAAATAATGAGCAAAGTTTACCTTGGGACAGGTACGTGTGCAATTCATAATAGTGTGACATTTAAAAACAGAGTAAGGATCTCGGAGTTTGTCAAGGCGTTCAGCGCTTCGATCGTCACGTGAATCGATGATCCATCGATAGGCCTTTGAAAAAAAAATGCATTAGTTGTGTGAACAAACTATTGGTGGACTTTTGTTAGAAAATTTTGCCATCTACCAATAGCATATTCAGGAAGGGACAAATGGGATCGAATAAAATTTCGGAAAAGAAAAATGCAAAAAAATCTCAAACATCATTCGGCTTTATTGAGATATTTATTTAAAAAAAAAAAAAGTGAGAAATACTGATATACCAGGCATATAAGTATGGAATGCGTATTTTTATGGATAGCGCTACTTATATGTTAGGTTAAGTTAACTATATGTATGATTTTGTTGTCAATAAGCTCGAAACCATTAATATCAACAACTGTGAAAGTGAAAACATCATTTTTTTTGCTTTGATAATGTTGAATTTCGTACCATAAAAAGAGCATTTGCGGTATGGTTTGTCTTCTATCATTTGAAGAAAACTACTGCTGAAATTTATCGTTTATTTGTGAAAGCTTATGCTGAATATGCTCTATCTCCAGATACTTGTGAACGCTTGTTTAAACGATTCTAAAATGATGATTTTGATGTTAAAGAGGGAAACCTCCGCAAAAATTTGAAGATGCAGAATTGGTTGGTGAAACTGTTGATGGAGCATGTTACCGACAACAATCTGAACCATGAATTGATCGAAAAACGACCAGAATGGGGCAGAAGATATTGCAAAGTAATTTTGCTTCTCATCAACGCTCCATCGGGCACTACAAAACTAGTCAAAGAAATGATATCAAACGTTTGGCTAGGAAGTTACCCGCTCACCAGACTTGGCTCTATCAGATTACCACTTGTTCTGGTCGATGAAGCACACTCTTGTTGAGCAAACTTCAATTCTTTTGAACATGTGAAAAAACGGGTCGATAATTAGATCGGTGCGAAAGAGGAGATGTGCTTCGGAAACGGTTCTGATCCTATAATTTACCAGAAAAATGAATAAAGGTTGTAGGTAGCGATGACGTATATTTAAAATAAAGATTTTTCTATATCCCCTCAAAATAAACTTGTTTTCTTTGACTAAAAAAATCCACATTCCATATTTATTCACCTAATATGGTAGATAGATTCTTGGGAGTGGGGATCAATATTTCATTCTTATAGAACAAATAATGAAGAACGGAGTAAAATAGACTAATTGGTCTTAGAGTCACTCTGTTTTAGATCTGTCTTCTAAAAAACTTAAATTATTCAATAAAATAAAGAAAGTTGTGTTTATATGTTTTCAATCACTCGAGAAAATTAATAGTCTATGGCCTCACCTGCATAAGGACAGCAGGACCAAGGTACTTCTCCCCGTGCCACCAGTAAGAGGGGCAGGAGGTGCTGCAACAGGCGCACAGGATGCACTCGTATAGCCCGTCCTAAAAACATAATACAAGAACTTTTATGTATGAGAGGATATAATTTAACCCAATTCATGATATCCTCTCAGATAAATAATACTTTTTATTATGTAATATTCAGCAAGAGAGATTTTTATATCTTATATT
The DNA here is from genome assembly GCA_010014785.2 of Anisolabis maritima. NCBI lineage: Eukaryota > Metazoa > Arthropoda > Insecta > Dermaptera > Anisolabididae > Anisolabis > Anisolabis maritima. Next base: position 10,677 of record JAAAKE020159824.1, read on the forward strand.
ATATCTTATATTTTTTTCTTATAACTCTAATAAAAATATATTGAATTTTTTTTATTTTTTCTTCATATGTTTGTTAATGGATGCCATATATCCAACTCGGTATTGCTTAACTATACGGATTTTTTATGATTTTAATGGCAACTGTATTTCAAATGCCTCTGGAAATATTTTCTGATCGATAAGAATATTTTTGTTTAAACAATTCGTTGAGGCCCTGATGCTTAGGCTTTATTGGAGATCCACACTTGAATATTTGAGAATATTAATTATGAGAATTTTATTTTAAATAATAAATAATTATTGGGTATTTACTAATTTTTTCCGGTCCTCGACACTTTGCAAGAGTTGTGCCTTCCCAATATTTTCCTCTTTTCTTTGAAGCCAAGGTTGAATTGAACGATATTGTTCATAAAAATTAGTCATATCTGGGATCAAATCTTTTACAACGTACATATGAGGCAGAGGGTAGATTTTACTTGTTTTTGATAGATCAGTATCGATTTTGCTAGATGAATAAAAAAGAAAAAATTAAGAATATGACAATGATGATGACAATAAGAAGAATTTAAAAACTACCAAATACAGGCCAGAGTATTTGTTCCGTGGATGTTCATTGCGCAGGATCCGCAAATTCCTTCGCGACACGAGCGCCGAAAAGTTAAAGTAGGATCAATTTCATTTTTGATCTTAATTAAGGCATCCAAAACCATCGGACCACATCTTTAATAGACAAAAGTAAAAATAATTATGTTTGTATAATCTTAATAATTATGTTATTACATCATATGTTTTTAAAATTTCTAAACGATAACTTATCTCTTATAAAATTATTTGGAAAAGAGTTTTTTAAAGTATGATATCTATCACCTGTATGTCAAACTTTGTTATTTTTCTTTTCATTATTTTATTTACTTTTTATTATTTTAAGAGTTGAAAATGACATGGGGGTAGCCGAATATGTTAAGATGGGATGAGGTTTTTGTTGCTTAAAAGATGCTTTTTGTAAAACCAAAATAAAAAATATTTGACAGCGAAAACAAATTTCTAAAAGAAAGGTATCTAGGGAAGCTTAAAAGAATTATTTTAGGATCGTTAATTATTTCTTTCCAAAATATAATCTTGGATTAATTTTTGAAATTAATTAAAATGACTTCTAATCTAATAAAAAATTTGTATATACGTACTTTTGAAAAACACTTATTTAAGTAGGGTAGATCATAGAAAGAAAATTCATAAGCCAAGATTCATGAAAAATATAGGTTTGCATTCGTTTGTAGGGTCTGGTATTGTTTTGTGGAACAGTCTGTCTGTCACTACTTGGGATTATAGTCCTCTGACCCCTATGATTAAATCTATTATAAATTTTGTCACGTCCTAAAGTACTAGATTTGAAAAAAATTTTATTTAGTTCTCAAGCGCAGAGATTAGCTCAGGTAG
>JAAAKE020159835.1:0-12113 GCA_010014785.2 Anisolabis maritima
TTATTTATTCCTCTATAAAATAAATTAATTCGATTTTATATTATTTCATATATCTCATCTATTAATTCAGTGAAGTTTCCGGATAAAGGGTAAACTCTTAAAACACTCTTTCTAATGAATCTTGCTCTTATAAACACCCTGTAAACAAGCAGTGCTCTTCATAATGGATTCTTAGTTGTCTTCACTTGCCTTTATTATATGCACTTGTCTTAAAAATGAACATTTTGAAGTATAATAAAGAAAACAAGCAAAGTGGGGATAAAAGAACTGGTACAGTCTGTTCGTTAATAGATTTCGTCAACTCTTTTTTTTTTTTTTCACAACTAATTATTTTTTTTGTCTATTTCGGATTGGGCTTAAATCAGAATACAATAAAGATACAGCACTTCGATCTGATGGAAAACGTATGTTTCTGATTAACATTTTATGGGCTAATTATTCTTCATTTGATTGCTTGAAATTAAAAGAAGAAAGATTTATATTTTTATTTACTCTTTTTTTAGTTAAGCAACATGAATATACTAATTAGTAAATAGAAATATAAATCACCTTTTTTCACAATAAAATGTACAACAAAGGGAGAGTGAATATTTGTCACCAGTGATTTGTATGTGTATTTTTTAGGTTTGGAAATAGGCATAAAAGGGATACCAAAAAGGGTGAAGTTTTTTTTTTTTTTTGATTAATGATATTTATATTTATTTAGGATGGAAAATTAGGAATTTGTCATTTAGATTTATTTTTATATTACGGGGTATCAAGAGAAATTTGTTTCTTTCTATAACGAACTCAAGGATTCAAATACGAGTTTCCCGACCTAAGATTGGAATTTCTTCTTCCTTCTTTAAATAACTCACTCTTATGTCTCTACATTGAGTATAATTCCCTCTCTACTCTCTGTGTAAAGAATTAATTATTAGACTTTTTTTTAGGTCTTTTTCGAAATATAAAGTCATATAGGGTTAGATATTATGATTATTTATTGTGTATTACTCGTTACCCGTCTATATTTATTTAAATTAATTGGAAGTCAATGTTGAATTGAATCTTTCATTGACTATTGTTATTATTAATAAATAACTTCGTTTTGCTTTAACTATGCGTATTTATACTTAAATACAAAATTTCGACCACTTATTATGGGGTCTTCTTCAAGTATAAAACAAATCATAAAAAATATAATGAGTGTGGATCTTTGTGATCATGATGAAGGACTAAATTTTGTATTTAATTCAGATAAATTTTATTTCTCAGGACGAGAAGCTAACTACTAACTCTTAGATATTATTAGACTTTTCTTTCTTTCTTTTTTCTATATATATATATAAATAATTTCTTAGTCTTTATAAAGGGTTCGAAGAATACTCGATTTTTTCAACTTTCCCACGTGTTTATTTATTAAGAAAAAATTATAAAATCATCGGATAATAACGAAATTCCCTTATTATTAGAAAATGTTAAATTTAACACTTTCTCTTTTAAATCAATCATCTTCATCTATTTTCACATTTATCTTAAAATAATTCCTCAAAAAAAAAAAAAAAAAAAGAAGGATGGATGGAAAAACAATCAATGATTTTCTAATATTATTATAAAAAAAATCGAGGATCATTTGTTGTGCAAACGCTTGATTTCCTAAGGCATGTCCTGAATCAGAAATTAATCGAGTTTCTGATTAGTTGTTGATGTTCCACACATCCATCAAAGGAAGGTTCGGCTCTTTGGCCCCACTGGTCTATTGCTCATCTATTGAAAAATGAATTTTAATCAATGAACTATATCAAAAGGCTTTTGTAAAAAATAAATCGATTTCGACCTTTTTACCTTGACCCTTTAATAGAAGAGCCGGCATTGACCTGGGTCATCTATATAGCTAAAAAAATCTAAGTTTTCCTTTTTGAATTTCACTAATACTCTTATTATTTTATTGATAATTGACTGAAATTTGTCACTGTTTCACCAATTAGTCGATCATGGATCCTCTTAATCTTCTTTGAGTGAACTTTTGCCTGCATCGCTTCTTCATTAGGTTCGCGTTAATTGGACGAGTCAGCAAAATGCCGGCTCAATAAACACATCAGACCCCCATTGTATTCAACTAACTACCTCTTAATCCCGAAAAAAAACTCTAATTTGTCATTCAAGAGATTAGGAGATGCATTGTGTACTCTACCTCTTAAATAAAGCAATCTGGAGAAGGGTAAAGATCTGCCAGAAAAAATTCCACTTCTTGGAATTGCTATTTTTTTTTTTTTTAATTAACGTAATTATAAATATTATTCTTATTTATTTTTACTTTCGTATAAGGGCCTCTCAAAAGACACAGACATTTATTATTTGATTCTATTTCTCAAAGAAGAATAACCTATAAAGATAAAAAATATCACATTTAATTCAACCTTGAGTTTAAAATAATATCTACTCCGGCCGGACCTACCTGTCTCATTGCAGGGATCCATATCTATTCACATTAATTGGATATTATAATATATATTGTATAATTAATTAATCAATTAATTTGAACATATTTTTATTTTTGGGTGGGAACTAAATGTATGAATCCCTGGTTCTTTTTAACGTTCGTTTTTTGATAAATTGATCTTGGGGCCCAGTAAATTTTGAAGTTGATTTTCTTCCGCTTAAAAATATTATTAGATAATCTAACCTAATAAGTTTAATAATAATAAATAAAACATCATAATTCAGGAGTCTAATAATAGCAAAGGTGTCCTACTGGTAGGACAGCAAATGCAACCAGGAGGAAATTAAATAAAACAATTATTTGATTTTTTTCAATTATCGTCTTTTTTAGCATAATCCTCACGACATTTTAATGTTATAAAATACAGATGGCAAATATTTTTTTCCAATATATAAAATTATATTGCAACTTGATATAGAGCGCGTATGCATTTATTAATTACAAGCAAATTTTATTCATTATAAAAAATACCATCTGTATTTTATAACATCCAATTGTCCTGAGGAAGGTTTGTTATCTGATTTGTGCCCGAAATGTCAAGAATTGAAAAAAATTAAATAATTGTTTTGTTTACTTCCTTTTTAGCTGCATTTACTGTCCTATCAGATATATATTATAGGCAGCCTCACCTCATTACAAAAGGTATCCTTGTCCAAAATTTGCTCTACTAAATACTCAATTCTTTTAAAAGAAGGGCTATAAAATAAATTCATTTATTTTTTAAAAGATAAGTCAGATAAAGAACAAAATTCACAATAATATTAAAAGGGTTCTTTTTTGAATAACACTGCCATAGGTATTAATCAAATAAAAAACTTGGAAATGTTTTAAATTTGAATGTTGATAAAAAGCCACCCTTTTTATTTATTTATATGCCATGCACTGTATTTCAACAGGTATTTTTGATGGTGGTCCTTTAAACCCCCTCCTCTATAGCTTGTTTTGAAGAGTTAGCTAAACAGAGCAGCTGTTGGAGTGAGAGGTGACGTCATTACTATTTGCATTGTGATACGACGCAACCCAACATACGCCCGGTGTGTTTCAATAGGGGAACATAGACTAAGGGTGCTGAAGGGTGCATTTTAGTTAAAATGCGGGGTGCAGAAATATTGACGAGTGTTTCTAGGCTAGTGGGCCAGATGGTGATAATGACTTCGTCAAAAAACCACTTGGTCCATTCATCCTGCCTTTTAAAAGCACGCAATCGTATAATAAGCCATTCTAGAAGGTTTTTATATCATTTTTTTTCATTTTTATTTTGACAAATTTATTTAATGAGGGATTATTTATTCACTAAAACTTCTCATGAATTATTAAATATTTCTACCCGTTAATTGTTCTATAAAGAAATTTTTTATCTCTATTTTCTTACTTTAATGAATAAAATATTCCAGTTATATTCTTCTAGGGCTAGATATATTATAAACATTTATTTTTCTAAGATTAGGCAAATGATATCAAGATTTCTTTATGTAATAGAACAGTGTAGTGGTCACCACCCAGGGATACGCGAGATTATTTGTAATAATCATATATTTTGTATAAGGGTTTGTTTTGGAAAAGATAATGGTTGTCAAAAAACAATATTCCAAGAGTATATAATATATATATTTTAAGATAAATGAGTACAAGATGATCGTTTTAGCTGGGGATGTTGCCTCCCGGACTTGAAACAGAGACCATCCACTATCGCGGGGAATATACTGCCATTACTTTATTGTTAATTTATTTTATTAGTAATTTATAAATAACTAAATCGTTTAGATATAAAAGTATTGCTTTATTTAGAGAAAATTGTTATTTACAGATTTTATTATTATTTTTATTTTCTCCTTTGCTGCATTAAAATTTATTTAACCAAATATAACTTAAATAAAATATTCTTATAGTAGAAGCATAATAGGATCTTGTTTCAAAAATTTTTCAGGGGATGCCGATTTAATGACCATGGAGTGGACGGTCAAGAAATAATTTGGAGACCACTGTCTTAGTGAATAACATACACCAGTAAATTATATGAAGGTTTCTTTCTTCTTCAATATTCTTTTAAATCGACAACGTTACATATATAACTTTATCTTATTTGCCTCCCTCATCCATCTATCTTAAAGGCAAGCGTTGGGTTTTATAACTTTTCTTCTTGTTCTTTAAATTTTTTGATAAAACGTTGACTTTCCTTTAAGATTTTCTCTTTTTTCTTTTCGATGATTCTTACCTCATCCAAGTGACATCTTACCTGTTATCATTGGCATGAATACCCAAGGTTGAAACTTGACAGGTTTTTGCTAGTGAGTGAGTTCAACATTCACCTCTACAATAGAAAATCTGAAATCTATCATTTGTATAAAGAAAACATCAAAATTGCTGTGAATTATATTTAATTTAGTGTGCAAGGTGAAGAAAGAACAGTTAACTTTTTTTTTTATTAATTTATTCCCATCATCAGCCATTCCGGACCCAAGAGTACAAAAAAATGATTTTAAATTATTTTATTTTTCTATGATTTCTTAGAAGAAGGAAAGTTCAACATTGAGTCACTTATTGAAATTTTTACTTTTGTGAGTTATTAAAAAAATTCGATTTCTTAAAAAACATTAATTTTATAATGAAAATCTTAATATATATATATATATATATATATATATAAATAGGTATCATGTTCATTCACTTTCATTTTTCATATAATAAAAATCTTCGGTAGTTAGTGACGAAATTGGTCTCTCTTTTGAGCATTTGTGCGCATCTGTCCCCCCTAAGGACAGGGGTTGGAATGTCTCCCTCAGGAGCAGCTGCCCCCTGGGCTCTGGTCCTCTGCCTGCTGCTTCCCTAAACACCCTTCGATTGACATCCGAGCACTTTCGTTTATGTAGTGAAATAGTTAGACCTGTTCCTAGTACAAGTGATGCATTAAATCACCTATTTAGTTATTGCTATATTTCATGTCCTAAAAAGATTACCTAAGAGAACAGGCCGATGCTATGGTACTCCGTCCTCTAGAAAGGACGTTAAGAAAATATACCCCTTCAATGATGCACTTTCAAAGAAGTTAAAATTGGGTATTCTCAAATACGAACTAAAAATAAATATACAGGGAAAGAAGAAAATAAAAGCAACTTCAATAAGTGCTGATAGATGGCTACTGCAAATTGTTGGATGACTTTAGGTGTGAGGTGCATACAAGCAAATAACCGGGGCTCTAGTAGATGAGCTTATACGATTCATTGAATTACATATACAACAAGGTCATTTAAAAATGAGAAAATTTCATTATATTAAAAAATAAACATTATATTAATAATGAAAAAGGATCATAAATAATTTCATTCGCTTTACTTATTCTGGATCATTAATTAGAAATCTCATTCCATTGGGAATTTATTTTTATCCCAATTATAATTGAAAACAAAAGTGAAGAAATTTTATTATTTATCGAAATTAGAATACTTTCATATTTCTACAGCCTATTTCGTTTTAATAAAACACTTTCCATTAAAAAAACAAACTCAGTTTTTTCTTAATTGAAAAAAAATTAATATTTATATTGAAGCAATCTTTTTCTTTATAAATAGCCAAGTTACAATTTGATTAGTTGGTTACTATAATTATCTACTTGTAAATTACAGTATTATTAAATCCCGAGGGTGGGGGATTAATGACAAGCCGCCCGAGCAAGAAATAATTAATAATAAATTTCAAGGTGAGAAAATTGAAGACTGACTAAATGAAAATTTTTTCTCCTCACTCCCTTCCCCTAAAAATATTATTGGGTACCCGCATTTCTTCATAAACTCATTAAAAATATTTTAATTTTTAATTTTTTTATATTTATTTTATTTTAGTCTCTCTTTTGGTATTACCCTAGATCATCGGTTCTCAACCTGTGGTACGCGTACCGGTACCTGCACATGACAAGGGAATAAAAAAGTAAGAAAAAATATATTATGTATAAAATGTCGTTTTTTTTTTTCTAAATGTTTAGTTACCGATACGCAATGCCAAAATTTATCTTGAAGTTCTTAAAAAGGTTGGGAATCATTGCCCAAGGTAATTCTGGAATTTTTTAACAATTTCTCCTCTTTCACCTTTGGTCAAACTACCGACCGGTATAATCCTTTTCGATTAGTGTAAATATAAAGCTAAAGTTAAAGAAGAGTATATTTATAATATAATTATTAAATTTCACTTAATAATTAATAATTTTAAAAAAAAAACCCTAGTAATTTACAAATTATAAAAATAGGTCAGTTAAAATGAGATCAAGTAAAATCGTTCATCTGAAAAATAACTACCTTGCTCCGGGTGTTAATTTTAAATGTAATCTTATTATTATTATTAAAAAGATTGCGATAATCATTATAAAAACATATCAAGAGAAAGAAGAAAAGATCTTTTTATGTGATAACCGTCTGGGAGATTAACATATCCTATCTTTTTCATAATAAAAAAAATAATTTGTATCCCACATATACCCCAACATGGATTTTAATGTTATAACATAAACATGATAGCATCTTCTATTTTATTCAAACTAAAAAGCGTGAATAATATTATGTCTTTTTTTTTTCTTTAAATTTATTTTAAATTTATATTTTTTCTTCTAGGGGTTGATATAAAAATTAATTAAATTTGACCGTGAAAAATGTTTTGCTTTTATCGCCGCCTATTAAATGAAATTTTCATATTAAATTTACAATAGACATTTTTTAGTTGATAATTAGGGGTTGAATAAAATATATCAAGGAGTGATTAAAATCAAGAATTAGACTTCATCTTCATTATTCTTCGATTATTTCCCATCCGTCAAGAGATAAGCTCCTCTAAATGAATTTTTAGACTATTAAAAAAATAATTTTGAAGTTGATATCATTTTGGGCGATTATAATTAAATGAGGGAACATTAAGTCTAATGTCTCCATAATCTTAATGAAAATTACTATTACTTTTTACACTTAAGGGGTGCAAAGTAAAGGGATGCATTAATTAATTAATTTTAATTAAGCATTTTTGTTGCTAAGAAAGAATCCTAATATTTTAATATTAACTACTCTGTCCCTCTGTCCCTCAGGCATATTTTTCCATTAGCCAATTAAAGAATATTACACACCATATTTGGTAAAAAAATTAGACATCTTATAATAAATATCCAAAAAATCATATGAAATGTACGGTTTTTATGTATTAGATAAATCAACACAAAAACATATGAACTTGCTATCCCATTTTCATTAGCTTAAATAGTAGTTTCTAAACGCGTGCTCGAATGAATGTTTATTTATTTACAACATGCTGAGGCGAGAGAGAGGGAGAAAGAGAGGAGAGAGTATATTAGAGAAAGGACGCGTGCACAGCACCCGCATCAATTTGGGGGAGGCTTTAGGCAAACCACCACCCCCTCAAAAAAAAAAGCCATCCCCAGGGCGGACATTAAACAGAGCTTCCTCCGGAGCCACTCGAACCAAGCTGTCAAACCAGACAGTGGGATCCCCAACCCTAAAGAGTCGAGACCCCCGTTTTTACGTCCAACCCCTCTCCATATACAGTTAAACATGAGTCAATCACAGGCGAATACATTATGTATCCTATTCACTCACTCACATGCTAACGGTTTTAGTCTAGTTTTTTTTTTTTTTATTGTTCGATTAAAATATTCATGATAATCTCAATTATTATGGAAATTTTTAAGGCAGTGGAATTATTTAATTAGCAGGTCGTTATATACGAGTATATTAAAACTATTTTTTATTTTAGTGATAGTTAATAGCTATTTTCACTTGCGCATATGACTTCGACTCAGCATTTGACTGTAAATTACTTCTGGTGGATTTATTTTCACATTTTTACTCATTTTCTAACTAAGAGGCTGACATATGTAAGTACGTGAATAGAGGCCTCGAGTTCCTCGAGATAAGATTAGAATTTATTTTGTTCCCTCTGTGCTACTCTTTCCTTTCATTCCCAATGTGGCTTTTCTTTAGGCCGGCTTGTTCTTCTCCTTATTTCCAATTTTAAATTAGCGACCTAGAGCCAAAAAAATAACGCAAGGACGAAGGCGATAATTTTTAAGCTCTATGGGAGGAGTTTAGTTATTTTGGGGTTTTTAATTTAATATTTTGGGAGTTAAATTTTTTCCTATCTAATAAATTTTTTTCCTAATGTGCTACAATTTTCTCTTCTATAAATCTGAGGCTCCTCCTATTTGTTTTATCTTCTTTTTTTGGGTTTTTTCATTTTTTTTTTTTTTTTTTTGAGTTTGAGTGTGAGAGATTGACCCTCATTAGCCCCCACTAAATAGTTCATAGTTTAGAGAGTTCCTCTACCTCCCTTTTTAAGTTAAAATAGATCAGAATCCTAATTACTAGATTTCTTAAGGGGCGAGGGAAGGAACAATATGGAAGATATTAAAAAAGTGAACTTTTTTTTTTAAAAGACGCATTTTTAATTTGCAAACTATGTATCTTAGTCAAAAATGCCAACAAAATTTTTTTTTAGATGAAAATAGACCTTATTTTCCCAACTTCCTCATTTCCTTCTTGACTTCTCCTATTTTGAAAGAGAGATTAACATTGATTTCATTCTTTTAACATTTTTTTTATGTTTATTTAAAATATGAGAGTTTGAAGGATTTTAACAAGTTCGATGATGTCAAAACATTCGCCTTTAGTTAATGATCCCTCTTCTATCTTGAATCAAGAGTAGAAATGTCAAGATTTCGAATTATTTCTCCCGGCTGATAAGAGGTGATGAATGATCAACAATTCCTTGGGAAAGAGAACTAGCATCGTTCCCGGATTTTTGGAATAGCCCTTCTCCCCCTCTCACCCATTTGATACGAGCTCTCGTTGACATCTGTCCAACCCTTTGGAAATCACCCTTATCTCTACCACTAATTGGGACAGGACTTTAGCCAAATGAGCCATATTGGGTGGTCTGAATTTGGGTGCGGGTGCGTGCACTAAATTGGTGAGTTGTGCGTCTCTAATCACACGGTGGTAGATGTAGATTTTGATGCCTGAACCCAGGACCTCCCAACAGTTAATCGTAAATCATCCCCTTAATTGAATAATCGGACATGGACCACCCCGAAGACATCAGGTTGCCGAAAGAAGGAACGAAATATCGACACAAAAACCAACATTCAAATTACGTTTTCCTCTCCTTAATTAAGAATTAATTTTCTCTTGATAAAAAATAGAACTATATCAAAATGTACTTTTTGTACTAATAAATTACTTATTTTAAATACATATGAATTGAGTTTGCTATTATTTTTTTAAAAGAATTTTGAATCTCAACCGTTTTTTTAAAATAATTAGAGATAAACCAACATGAGCTAAAATCTTGAAAAAACTATAATCAACGCCAAAAATGTATCGATATTCTTCTCGTAATAAAATAAAACTAAGTGAACACAAAAGTATTTTAACTTATTAAAGCGACGATCTTAAGAAGGATTATCATTAAACTATCCCGTTCAAAAGGATATATACTAATTATAAAGAAAGTAAAAAATGAAATTTCTGTTTTTACTTTAGATTTGACTTCAAATTTTCTTTAGTTAAAAAAATAGAATTGTTTAAATGATTTTTTCAACCATAAAAAATTCAGGTAATCATGAATGGATATTTAAAGATAAAAAATTACTGACCAGAATTTAATAAACTTGTTTTACTTATAATTTCTCGGTGAACATTTATATTTTTTTTTTTTTACGAAATAAATAGAATATAATAATTCTAGAACCGTTAGAGTTAACGAAAAAAGATAATAGCCGAATAAAAGGAAGATAATTAAATAAGAAATAAATTGTCTCATCAGGGTTTTTTCATAAATATACTAACTGACCTTCTTTGTTAATATTCTAAGTCTAAGCGTTACTAGATTATGATTTTGATCCCTCTTTAAAAAATCATCGCCTACGCCTTCTCGCGCATATACCATTACAGTCAACTAGATCGTTCCTCTTTATCAATATAGTGTAATAAATTTACACTACAAATAATGATATAAAATGTTTTTTTTTTTTTTTTTTTTGACGGAAAAGCCTTTAATTAAAGGCATAAAAACCCTCATATCCTAACAAAAAAATCATTCCCCGGTTGGTTGCCCCTGGTGTATCCTGCACTGATGCCACACACCATTCCCTATCGTCGGTTTCGGGCTCTATAGCTTGTGTTCGGTGCTTCTATTTGGGAGTGGCCCTTCATCTCTCTACTCGCATCTCCTCATAAAATAACCCCCGTATAAAATAACATTGTTTCCCTATTTTTTTATTTTATAATGAGCTAAAACCATTAGTGACAAATAAAATTATAATATATAAAATATATATATATAAAAAGGCCTTTTCCCTCTAGATGAGCCTAGCTAAGAACGAAACGCCTCGAAAATAATTAAAATTAGCTGGTTTCTCTCATTAATATTCCTTCAATTCTTCTTTATTATAATTTATTGTGGATCATCATTGTCATTCACTTGTGATAACAACTTAATAATAAAATAGGTTTTTCACAAGTTTATTCCGGGCTTGACTTGCTACATCACCCCCCCCCCCCTCCCAGGTCATCGCCTTCCAAAAAAAGCTATAAATAACAAATTAACTTAAATGTGAAGATAGGTAATTAATAAATTTATTGAATCACATGAAGATTAGTTGTAAACGGGCGTTGAGACCAATTAATGGTGACCATCTGATTGAATTGATACATAGCCAGGATGTATAGTCTGGGTGGGCCTCTCCTCTCTGTCTCTGTGCATCTCTCCTCTCTCGCCTCTTCTCTGCAAAGCGTCACCAGCCAGGAAATCCGAATCGTAAACATAATTTTTTTTACCCATTAGCTTGAAGCTGAAGGGTTTTTATGAAAAATTATTTCTTTATATTTTTTATGGTGAACAATTGGGTTTATTTATGTATCACTGAATCTGTAAACAAAAGATGATAAAGCAACAAACGAGAAAAAAGGAATCCTTCCATTGAAAAATTATTTTATTTAAAAACAAAAAAATTTATTTATCTACTAGTAAATAAAACCTCTGCTGGCATATAACTTGTGAAGAAATTTATTAGCGCCCCCCCTTTTTTCCTGCAACATAAAAATAAAATATTCACAAAATTATTTCTCTTCAAGATGTCTTTTCCAGGGGAGCAGAGATCTCCCTTCACATTCCAAGGGTCAGAGGTTCGCAGCGACAAAAATTTATTTAAATTATATTGTTTACCAATTAATTTAAATAAGTGTTGGCGGAATCTAAATGGACCCAGACAAAAAACAAAAAAGATCCTTTTTCAAGCCGCCTTTTTTCTTTTCAAAAAGTTTCATTAAAGGCACTCTGGACATTGTCACTATTATATAACCTTCAAAGCCACCGGATGTGGGTTCGGATCCCAGACAGTCCGATGAAAATTTATTTAAATAATTTGGATACCAATTGGAATAAATAAATATGCCCGGATAATTTGTATCGTAAATATATGTGATATATTGTTTAATATCATATGCCGAAAAGGCATAATTAAATTAAATTATAACAATTCAACATTTAAGGCCATTTAGATTTGAATATATATATATATATATATATATATATGTTCTGGAAGGTTTCCGCGGTTGGTTGTATGTGGAATGATGTTTTC
>JAAAKE020159857.1:0-12112 GCA_010014785.2 Anisolabis maritima
GAATATTTATATATATTGGAAGCCAATATATATATATATATATATGTGTGTGGAAAACATTATTCCACATACAACAAACCGCGAAACCTTCCAGAACATATATATATATTTTTTTTTTAAAGTTAGATTATTTGTTTTTTAACTAATTAAATACTTTTGTAATTAAATTGCTCAAATAATAAAATTATATTTATTCATTCACATCCACTTACTTTGTATCGGAAAGACAAAAAGTAAATTACAAATTCCTCGTCATGATTTCCTCCCCTTTTCTTTATTTAAATAATACAAGTGATTTAATAATTCCAATTGCTTGCCATTTGTATGTATATCTTATTATTCTATAGTATTATAACAAAATATATTGAAATGAAAATTGATAAATGATTAACGAGTCATTAAACCAGGTTGAATAGAAGATAGTAAAGGGAGAGAAAGACTAACTGAAATTGAAATGAAAATCCTTTATGAATAGAAAATGTTCTAAAATGTAGCAGCAACTTTAGAAAAGAGAGAGAGAGAAGACATTTGGTTTTAAAGATATAACACTTAAATTCTTCTATGAAAACATATTCAAAATAAATTCGAGATGTGAATATAAAATCCACTAAGAGGAGATATCACTATATAGAGAAAGTCTTCAATGAAATTTTCCCACCACCTCTGACACTACTACTTTAATAATCTATATATGGTTGGATTCAGCATTTAATAGAGAATAATTTTGCCCATTTTCTTTAGTCCATCTTTACTGGTTTTGAAATTATTAATTAAGGACTCACACGCATATCTATTACTGAATTAAGAAAAAAACAAAATTTTGTTCATTTTTACGACGTTGCCATTTCATTCATATTCATCTAACATTTTTGGTTCATATGATCTTAAATGGTGAATTTCATCCTCTTTCTAAAGGTATATGAAACATTTTTCTATTTCTTTTCGTTTACAAGCCATAACAGCTAGTAATTGCCAATTTTACCTCCCATGCGACGTAATCTGTTATTTTTTTTCTCGCCGTATTAGTATATCACAATTAAACGCTTTCACCGATAATAAACACATTTCCTAAGCATCCCTTATCTAGAAAAGATGAAATGGAGAAGGGGTTTAACAACATCGTTATCATTAGAGTCAGGAACGCCCATTTTGAATAATAAAGACATCTAAAAGGATCTCTTATCGGACCAAAATGGAGAGTCGAGAAAGGGATGGGAGTGTTAAGCGATAAATTACTATGTATTCCCATTCCAAATTCCTTTAACCTAATAATTTTTAAAAATATGATAAAACTAGTAATATAAATTGTGAATGGCCCTTTTTTCAATAAGAATATATTTACAGTTTTTATATTATTATTTAAAAATTATAATTAGGAGAGTCTACTCCCCAGTTTGTTCGCCTTGAGTTGGCGTACTAAACCATAAAAGAAGAAGATAGACCAATTTAGCACTTGACAAAATTTTTGAACTAACTTATCAGATCTCTTAGACAAAATTGTATCTATTTAAAAAAGCATCTTTGACATTTTATTTTCCCCATTATGTCCTAGCTACGCCCCTAATTCCAATAGAAGCAATAAATTAAGTTTTAAACGTTGAGAAATAAAAGAGGAATTTAAAAATTAAATTTATAATATCAGGTTTTAGAAATTTTTGTTTTGCTTGGACTTAAGATCTCCTGAATTAAAAAAAAAATTAAATTTCTTGGTGTAGATATCCTTATCCTATTCCGATCTAAATTTCCTTTACCTTTTCGCATTTTGGTTCCCTCCATCACCTTTTTACCCAAAATAAATTTTTTCTGTCCTTTTTTTTGGACAACTCGTCCGCTTCACATTTAACATCAACTGGTTATGATACTAATAGTATAATTAAAAAAATTTTTTTATATAAATTCCTATCTAAAGCGAGAGTGGAGGATGTATGGTACACATATACAAATATATTTTTCATCTATCTTTATGCAAAAAGCATTATTTGGCTGACAACAGATCTAGCTAGCCTATCGACAAAGAGAGCGCGCAATCCAAAGCCAGGGGTAGTAGCAATATATATTAACGGATTGCATAGAGCAAACAGGATGATACTGATATACAAAACTAGCTACAAATCTATTAATTAAACTAAAGGGGATATCGCGATCAGCTAGCCCAGGCAAGAAGGGACTCTCTCTATCGATGAG
Organism: Anisolabis maritima; assembly: GCA_010014785.2. Taxonomy (NCBI): domain Eukaryota; kingdom Metazoa; phylum Arthropoda; class Insecta; order Dermaptera; family Anisolabididae; genus Anisolabis; species Anisolabis maritima. The sequence continues at coordinate 2,185 of JAAAKE020159857.1, forward strand.
CGCCGCCCAGTGCAAAAACAAAACCCTCCTCCTCCACAAATAGTAAATTATTTTTTATATTTTGCTTGCGTTTACATTTCTTTTCAACTACTGTTATGTAAGAAAACTAGTAATAATAGAAAAAATAAATTATCGAGATATAATTATTATTTTTCTTTTGGATTTTGAATAAAAAAATCTTTTTATAAACTAGTGTGTGTGTTTGTATGTGCACGCGAAAGCAAGGCTTGGATGGTTTTATGTTGATTGTTTTAAAAAACAGCGTTACCACCATATTTTTCATGATTTTTGACATTTTCTCCAAAACAGCACTAATATCATAATAGGTTAAAATAGGGAAAAAGAAATCCATTATTTTTTCACTCTTATTTAATTTTAAATTCCTTACAAACAACGTTCATTGTAAATACTTGATTATAATTGAGGCCTTAATCAATTATCTGAAATACGATGAGGGAAAAGAAATCCATTTTTTTTTCGCTAGATGGCTCTAGTGATATATATATATATCGTGATGTATTGATCGCATAGGTTCATACTTATACTTGTTGGAAAAGTTACATTCCGTACTAAAAAAAATTATTTAACAGTTTTGTGATTGATCGATTCAGTTGCGAGATTTAGTCTATAAAAGATGGACGTCAACAAAGAGAAAATTCGGTATATTTTACAATTTTGCTTCGATAAAGGCGAAAATGTAAGCCAGGCGGATGAAATTGTGAATGGTGTTTATGGTCCCAATACTGTCACAGCCAATCACGCGCAATTTTGGTTTCGTCGATTCCGTTCCGGTAATTTTTATGTTAAAGATGCACCTCGCACAGATAGGCCCGTCATCGAAAATGTCGATCATGGAAATGATCGAAGTAGACCGGTATGTTAGCAGTCATAGTATCGCCCAGGAGCTGAAGATCGACTCAAAACAGTTTTAAACCATTTGCATAAAGCTGGATTCAAAAAGAGGTTCGATGTTTGAATGCCACACGAATTGACACAAAAAAATATGATGGACCGAATTTCCATCTGCGAAGCCTGAAACCTGAAACTGGTGACTGGGGATGAGAAATGGGTTACATTCGACAATATTGTGCGAAAACGATCTTGGTCAAAGCGCGGCGAAACGGCTCAAATGGTGGCGAAACCAGGATTAAAGACCAGGAAGGAAGTCTGACTGGAAAAGAATTATCCACTATGAGTTGCGTCCTTATGACCAAACACTAAATTCCGATTACCATCTTTTTTTGTCATTGCAAAACTTCCTTGGTGATAAGAAATTATCTTTAAGAGATGATTGTGAAAATCGCTTAGTCGAGTTTTTTTGCCAAAACGGACCAGGGCTTCTATGAAAGTGGCATCATGAAATTACCTTTAAAATAGTGACAAATTGTAGAACAAAACGGTGCATATTTGACCCAAATCGAACAATCCTATCTATGTTAAATAAAGCCTTGAAATAAACGAATAAATAATGGATTTCTTTTTCTCCAACCCAATATAAGCCTTTATCAACATTGTTTCATATATGTAGATGCTACTTTAAAATTGTAGAATGTTCTATCCGAACTCAAGAAATTGAAAAATTATTTCATAAAGATCTAGTAAAAAAAGCAGAATACATCTCGCTGTCTGTCAAGTTTTTAAAATCGCTGTGTGCAACTTTGATTTAATCTAATATTTATAGAAGAAAATGTGTTAAGGAAATTTGGGTCCCTCGAAGCGCAGGGTCCAGGGCAATTGCCCTGCCTTTCCTCTCCTTGGGCCGACTGTTACTGATCATTCAATAAATTTAACCATCACAGGGAAACGGATACACAAGTCTTATGATGGTATGAAAAAATATCAGTGTGTCTGTATCACAGGTACAGACATAACGTTATAACTTCTGACTCAATGAAGCTACGACGCTGGTTGCGACATCAACAGAGATGCTCTTCTTAGTTTCGACTTGGTTTTTCTGCGTATTTGAGCCAACATAATGTTGAAATTTGTTTATTTTCAACTTCAACTCAATACAATTAAGAGCGAATCCATTGATCAAGTTTGCTTGAGACCCCAACGATTATCCTAGGTTCCCTGGATCATTGATTTCAAAGTTTCCAGACGCTGAGAAAATAATCCTCCTGCCTTCGCGTTCGTTATGCCCCTAATTTTTTTACTTATTCACATCAAAAAAAGAAAAGAAAAATTATTTTACCTTGGAAGTTTTCGTTCCGAGGGGATGGAAAAATTTTAACTTTTGGAAACAACCAGCCCTTATAGAGATTGTTTTATATTATTCGAATTTTACGATATTATGATAGCTTTTTGTTTATTTGATAAAATAATTAATTAATTTTCAAAAAAACAATTGCTTTTGAAGTGTTGTTGAATAAGAGTAAGTAATTTCAGATATTCATAGAAACATTATTTAATAACTCTTCATTTTGGGATTCAAATACTGTTCGCAAATTTCACTTTGTATATCATCTGTCAGACAGAATAGGTGAGGTGAGGTAAGATAGAGAGTTAAGTTTAGTTTCCTCTTTGTTTCTCTTTATCTTTCACTTTTAAGCAAAATTCAACTCCAAGTGGAGTGGGTTTTTGATCGAATAACTTTTGGAAAAGCTAACAACGATGAAAACTTGCATAAAAGATGATAATAAGCGATTTTTAACTAACTTTTCTTGTTTTGATTCTGTCGTTTAGAGCACAGATCTAAGAGTCATTAATGAGTATATGAGTAAAAATAAAATATTGAGAACTTTCATTAATTTCAAAAGCACCAAGTCTTTATTTTTTACGCAAAGATTGGATTATTTTTAAAATGATTAAGTCAGAATATTCCTAGAGAATACAGGAGTGATGTAAGGGCGTCAAGTGATAAATAAAATATTCTTTGAGGTGAAATCGATCACTTGACATCTTTACATTACTCGATTATATTTTTTACTTCTATTTTAATTACTAATAGTTTTAAAGAAATTCCTTCCATTGAGTTACTTTATATTTAGTATTAGAAAATTAAAAACTATTATGTACTATAACTATTAAAAACTTTTTTTTTCCCTAAGATGATGGATTCTTTTTTCTCGCTCCGACTTCTAATGTTATTTGAAGAGTTTTTTTTTAAATATAAAACATCCAATTATTTTTTTTTTTTTGTTCTCTCGTAAAACTTTGTGTGTTTTCAAATGAGAAAGATGAGAAGAGGGAGAGGGAGAAATAAGAAGTTTTGCTTTTAACAAATATGCAGCAGCATCCTTTTATAAGATTTTTTTTTTGTTTTGTTTGAACATATTCTCTAAAATCAATATTCTTTTAATTTTACTGGCACAAAATAGCGTTGGAATATAAATATTAAATATTTACAAATGAAAATAAAAAGAAAAAGAATCTTTTTTAAATTGAAAATTGATATTTTTTAAAAAGATCAAGAGTCGCACAATAAATCTGGAAACAAACAACTCTACATCTTGGATTATTAAATAAAAACAACCAACTTTGGGGAGTGAGGGTAGGTGCTGGACCCCGCATTGTTAAGTAAAAAGCAAATCAACTTTCATCATAAGTTCTGAGTAAAGCTGGGCTTCATAATAATTTCTTCAACCTATGCTATATCAGATTGTTTTTCTTTTTTACGAACATGTGTCCCTCTCCCACCTAGAAAGGGAGATTAATTGATTGGTTATACACTGTCTTTTATAAATAGTTTCATACAGGAAGTGTTTTTCATTTTCTTGCACATCTATTCGAATTTCTTAAATTTTTTTTTTAAGAAAAATTCTTTAAAACCATCTTAGAATTGAATATAAATCAATTATTCCTTATATAAGCCTTTTGCATAGCGTTAAAGCAATTCGAGATTGAATATTAATATTAAATTTCTGACAGGAAGGCAAACTTAAGTGAATTATTTTCCAAAGTTGGAGAGGGATGATGAACTCTCAATTGAATTGAAGAACGTTCCTGATTATAAAATATCCTTCTTTGATGGCAGTCAGCATCTACGCTCCATGCAGAGCAGCGCTTTTTTTCTCTTCTCAATTCTGATCGACTTCTTTTTTTGTCTAAAAAAAAAAATGGATTATTTGGTTCATAAGTTTTTTTTTTTTTTTTTTTAATTAAACTTATTTAAAGTTGGCAGGATTTATGACGATAACGTCTTCACTTATTATGGAGGTTATTATTATCATAACTTTTCATAAAATAATTATTTCTCCGTTGAGTTTTATATAATTTATCTAATATAAAAGGATAATGGGAAATTTTTAAATTTTATTTTACTTTAACCGAGCCTGGAGGGTAAAATTGAGAAAAAGGAAGTTACGAAAAGTGCTCCCCGTATTATAGCTAGTATATGAAAAGAGATAGAAAAATGCTTTATAGACCATTAAAAAGAGGATGTAATTTTGTTTGTATAAATATATGAACCTTAAAACATCTTAAAAATAAACAAAATTTGACTTCAATTTTTGTTTTAATTAATCATAAACTCCAACCAGAAAAGTTACACCAAAGGAAATTGGCGTATTTATTCTCTATTGAATGCTGAATTCAAACCATATAAATACATAAATACCTTAGAGATTTTTGTTTTTATTTATACAACAAGCTTATTTTCCTATTAATAGTTTACTCGTTGAGGTAATCCAGATCCGATTATTCAGGGCACCAAAAAGCCAAAGCCTACTTTTCAAAAATGAAAGCCAGCACGTAGAGGTTGGATTTAATTTCAATAAATTAGCGAGTAGAATGAGACTCTTTTAAGCACTAAAAAAAAAAATACACTAAATAAATCCTATTTTTGTTAAAAGTTAATTTTTATTCTTTTCCATCTCTCTGATAAAATAGCAACAACACAAAACTTTTTTATTGGTTATATTGAAAATATATTTGTATACACCAAACAAAAGGTGATTTGCCACAAGGAAAACATGTTTTAAATTTTAGTATTTTGTTGCCCATATATATATATATATATATATTATAGAATAAATAATAATAAATCTAAAATCTTTTTACGTAAATGGATCTTAAGTCATAGACAAAGAAGAAAAAAAAAGAATTTTATCTCTTCTTCCAGAAGAAAAGACATTTAAGAAAAGAAGGAGCATCTAAATAGAAAATATTTCTTTTTCGTCTTTGCCTATGTATTTATCTTTTTACTTTCTCATGAAATATATAGCTTCATATATTATATAGGAGAGGAAACTATTTAAATCCTTATCCCCTCCCTTAATCCAAAAAACATCTTCGGATATGATTATCGGGCTTTTATTATTCAGTCCTACAAATCGATGTTTCGGAGAGTTAATGCCTCCTTCAAGAAAATAAATTTCATTTTATTTTCATTTGGACCGTATAAACCCATCTACTGGCTTCCTCGTTTATTTGCTTGAGGTACTTTATTTAGGGAGACACATTCCACAAACCAAATTGTCCTCTGGCCTCTTCCCTCTATCGATACCCCTAAGTTACTTGGTTTTCTATCTCTAACTCATCCTCTTGTATTTATTCCTAGCTAGCTAAATACTCCTATTTCTATTTCCACCCGATCCGTTTTATGCAAACTAACTATTTCATTGCATTAATATACCAGATTTAAATTAAACATGATATAAGCTTCGATTGATGTATAAATGTAAAGAATGGCAAAGGACGGTCAAGGTGTCAAAGCGTATTTAACAACTACTCTCTATCACTCTTGAAAACGGAAAATTATTATCGATTTATTTTTTATTTATTATTTTTGGAATACTATAGAGGCAAAGTATGATCTCTCCTTGTAAATAGAAGGAAGACTCTTGGAGGAAGAGACTTTTTGCTGATTTTGGAGTTATGACTTTCCTAGATTCCTAAAATGCCCCGAATGTTACTGACTCAAGACCCAAACAATGAAGGGTAGTTGAGAGGTAAAGCCACCTTACCTTTTATTTACAAAGTTCTCCTCTCCATTCATATTTTTCTTCAACCGCCAAGGAAAATGCGCAAAAACCGCCCCTCATATTCCTTCTCTCATTTAAATAAAAAATTGCTAATAGCGACAAACCTGATGAATAATTTTCATTTAAATTTACATTACATCCTTTGGAGTGTTTGAAAAAAAGATGAAAATTTTAAAATGATTGTTATGATTTTTTTATTTCGTCTATCCTCTTGAGTACACTTTATTGTTGTTGGCGCCTTCAATCCTCATTTGATGATGGCTTGGTAATTTAATCATAATGCCTGAAATGGAAAATCAATCGCCAAATTATTAAATAAAAAGCTCAATTTTTAATGATTCAAGATGCTCGCAAGTTTTTACTTCTAGTCCTGATAATGAGTGCAATTGACAGTCGAAACATTTGAGCTCAATGTGCGATGGATTTACTCTAGTATTCTGGAATTCCAAAATAATTGATTTTTTTTTTGAGGGAAAAGGCCTCAAATCCTAAAGAAAAATCATTCCCGGGTTGGTTACCCCTTGGTGTATCGAACACTGATGGCAACCATTCCCTATCGCCGGTTTCGGATTCTCTGGCCCAGATTTTCCAATAGTTGATGATACCTCTGGTCACTATCGGATTCGAGAGCTTGGGCCCTATTTTTTTTCATTAGAATTCGTTTCTCTAGTTTTTTAGTATTCTTTTATCTAAAAAATAAATAAAAATTGATTATTAAAATTTGTCGCAATTTGAATAAATAAATTAAAAGCGATCCTGATAATTCATCAATGAAAGCAACGAAAGAAAAAGAGAGTAGCTACAATCTTTCTAGTTTTTATTTTTTTCTTTTTTAACTTGATCGTAAATTCATTTTCTCTTTTTTTTTTATTTAAAGCAATTTTGTTTCTTTTATTAACTTGGTAGAATATAATATATTCTCTATTTTTTCTGATATTTTTCTCCTAGTTAATAAAATAATTTTTATAAAAACGATTCAGATTCTAATATATATGTACATAAAAAAAGACTCCTTGTCGAATTTCTTTTTAATTTGTAATTGCAATATATCCTTTAAAAGAAAATCCTTTCATATATAAATGTACTTGAATAAATTTTTATTTTTTTTTTTTTTTTTGGGTCGATTCGTATAGAAATTGAACCAAGAATCTCTAGATTTTCTGAAATGACACTCCTGACACTTGAACACTAGTTCGATATATTATAATTTATATTCTATCTATACTTATACTTGATAATTTGATAATATAAATGGTTAGCTAAAGTATATTTTGACATATACATTTTATTTTTTAACAATGAGAGATTTCTAAGTACTTCAACTGTCCTTTCGTTCTTTTATGGATGACATGGTTTTTTTTAAAAACATGTTTAGTTCAAATTAATAGTCTTATAGGCTATTTCCACTTGAATAGGAGTTCAGTTTGAATAGATGTCACAGGGACAAAATAAGTTTGTGAATCATTGGCTTAGGAGAAAGATAAGGCCTATCAATCAAGCCAGGATAGAAAATTAATTTATTCGGAACGCAACGATGTTGAAATTTCTACGGAAATACACATTTTGAGGACCCCTCAGTCTAAAAAAAAAAAATGGTCTGTCTGTGAACAAGATAAAACGAAGAATGGTACGAGGCTGAAATTTTATATTTAAGCTAGGTATCATCGTCGCATGCACCCCAAATCTTTCAATAAAATCGGCCAAAGAATTCTAGTATCTTACTGATGTACTTTTTTTTAGTTTTTCGATTTTCTCTTAAACTACTCTTAACAGTATTGAGTAAATTGGCTGAGACTGATCTTTAACACTAAACCTACCGACACTTTATGTACACTGATTCCTACCGTGAGCGGTCAAATAACCACAAGACAGATTAAGAAATTTTTTCAGAAGGTAAACAATAAGAAAAGTGAATATTGAAAAATGGGCTGTATCTATTCTGTAAGAAAAGTCAAAAAGTTAAATGGCATTGTATACAAGAAATTCTAAACGAAATTTCAAAAACAATCATTTGACAGTGTGTGTTTAGTTTTTTTTTTTTAAGGCTTTTTCGGCATCTGAAGGTATTTAGACTCCGTCCTTATTAATTTAAATTAATCGGTAACCAATATATTTAAATTTTTGTCGCTCAGAACGGGAAGAGAATCACTTTTTTGGTCATAATAATAATAATAATTAGATCTTCAATTAGTATAAAAATTTATATTTAAATTAATGATATATTTCATGCTAGATATCCCAGAGTCCGAAATGTAATATATTTATATAAAGCTACATTTGTATAATTTGAATACGAAATTCCTCTTTGATCCATTTATTACTAACTTCAACAATAGCTTCTCGCAATATTCAGAGAGCTTAACAGTCAGCTGGCTCTCACTTGTTATTCTATACCCAGTTGGAGACAGATGGACATGTGACAGACTAATAGCTCTCTAAGCAGGTCTGTGTCTATTAACCGTGTGATTACAATTTCAGTGTGTTGCGTCTGTCTAGCTTACGCTGTACAGCTTACAGAATATACAAGTAGCCATTGAGAGCTCTCTCTCTCTCCCTATCCAACATGAGACCCTTGTAACCCGCGCTTATAAAATTCAATTACTTTTGACAGTATAAACAGCTAGGCAATTTACAACATTTAAGTATGTGTTTAATGACCATTGGGATTTTTCCAAGATAAAACCTTTTTTGGGTAGAAAAATATAAAATAAATATTTTAACACTAAAACTTCTGATATTTCTTCCTCCTTCGACTGTTATTATATTTTGCGTGATTTTTTACTTTCTCTTATTGTCTCTTCGTTTATGCTCAAAATGATTATAATTTAAAAAAAAAAAATACAATAAACATAGAAAAATCTTCAATCAGAATATTTTTATTCATTTCATTTTTGAGTTTCGATCTTCCTTCCTCTCTAACTCAACACCAGAGATAAAAAAAAAAACACAGTATGTAATTAATTTTAATGATTAATATAAAATTTTTTTAGAACACCATATATGAGTTTTACAAAAAAATTAATCATTTTCTATAGAAACAAATCGCATTATAATTCTTTAAGTAGTTTCAGAGCCCAGAGAATTAAAATAAATCTCACATTTATATATTTTATGATTTATATTAAAATTTAATTTTTGTATATTATAGGAGAGGGATTTATGGGGGAGTCGTTAGGAGGTCGCTGTTCTGTTCAGTAGATCCCGGATTTTTTCATTAAATAAAAATATTTGATGTAAACAAATCCTCAAATATGCTCTGGATTGGAACAATGGGTTCTACCACAATTCAAAATATATTTAAAATGATGTATGGTGTGAAGAGGGAAATGGTTATTTTTATAAACTCAATACAAATCTACAATTTTGTCTCTCGTTATAGTAAATTCACAAAAATGCTACGGCCTGATTCGGCTTGGTTTAACCTTAAACGGTTACTATAGCCTCTCAGAGATCCTGGTAGATGAGCGCTGGCCAATGAATTGAATTCACTCAAATCCGGTTTAAAATGATTTGATACTATAACATTGTTTTCCTTATAAGGAATTAAACGTTGAGGGATCCTTTTGTCTCTTCCACATAGTCAACCCGTAAATTTAAACTTCCCAGTGAAATTAAAAATCCCTTTTTTCTGGATATTTGGAATTTATTTATTAAATAAATAAAATGATACCACTAAGCTGCCAAGTTGATCAAATATTTATATCGAAAAAAATTTCATATACGTTCAACTGAATTTGCTCTGGATGTATCCATATTCTTTAAGTAAACGTCAAGTGGTTTTATATTGCGAACGCCTTTTTGCTATGCTATGACCCGTGACCTTTGACCAATGAAATTTGGACGGTCAATAGATAAAAAACACTTTGCAATTTGGGACCATTTCAAATGGCGCAATTTAGAAATTTGTTTCATTTGCCTCCAATTTTTTTTTTTTTATTGATGAATTTAATTTTGATTTGTGTAAATCAATTAATGTGGGGGGGGGGGGGGGGGAATTTTTGCAT
>JAAAKE020159868.1:0-12112 GCA_010014785.2 Anisolabis maritima
TATAATTCTTCTTGTCAAAGAGAAAATAGATCTTCTCTCCCTCCTTTCTCTTCATATAGGGAAAGTATTGTAATCGTCCAAAAAGAGATTTTGATTGTTCTTAACTTTTTGGATCATATGATAGCTGCTTGGCTCAAAATCCTTCTATTCCCGTACGGGAAGCGAACAATTAATTCAAGCATAATCGCTCTGTGTGCATGGACCACATCAAGTTGATTTTAATTTCTATCCAAATTATCATTAGATTTTAATTTGGCTGAGGAAACTTGAGGTGAGATAGTCAACCTTATTTTCGTCCTGATGATGAACTCAAAACTTCGACGTGATTAACATTAATCATATTTTACAAGGAGTGAATTTATTCGATTCCGTATTTGAATTTTATTTAATCTTTAAAATACCGCTGCCGGAGTCGGTTGATGAATAAAAAATACTGCTATTGGTCTGACAACTCAATTCGCCATCATCAGACCTAAATTTATTTCCTCAATTTTAATAATGAGCTCGCCCTTTGTTGGAATATATATTCCTTGCATTATTTATTTGTTTACATTTTCAGTCAATTCCGGCCATTTTGACTTTACTTATACACTATAAAAATGGCGTATCGATAGCTACGGGTTGACGTGACACTCTCTTGGCCCTCGGGGCCATCCATTCCGATGTTTAGCAGTGCTTGGCCTTGCTTAACCCGAACGATCTCGGAGGCAGTTCCTTGCATTAAAATCGTACTTCTATTGTAAAGCTCTTTGTTTGCTCTTTTTTCTTTGATATCTTCAGAATTACAATGAAGGGATTTTTTCCTTGCTTGGAAAATGAATTATTTTTATTTTGTAAATTTTTGAAAAAAGAAAAAAAAAATTATTTCTTTGTTTCAATTTTTAACATTGATTTAATCTAGTAGGCCCTTTGCTCCAATGCAATTAATTTTATTTTATAAAAACATGGGAACAAATCACTTTTCGTTGGCACTTTTAATCGATTGAGAATAAAAACACTAATTCAATCAAATTTATTAAAATTTTTTTTATAAATATATATATAAATATATTTACTCTTTGGGAATGATGCAATAAAATTGTTATTTTTTTCTGTTAAAAAAAAAAAAAAAAAAATTTCAAAATCAATTTTATGTAAATTTTTTTTTTTTTTTTTTAATGAATTATATTAACATACATACTAAAATTAATATTCTTTTTTTTTACACTAATTCTCTCCTTACCTGTAAAAAGAAAAAATTTCCCCTTTCCTCTTCCTCTGCCTTCGCTAAATGCATGCAAAGTTGACTCTCTTCTGGGCATGATGGCTTTTTGTTTGTTTGTTTTTTTTTTTTTTAATAATCATTCATCTCATTCGTTATGCTGGGTGTTAAACAAAATGCTGTCTTATTTAGAATTGTCTTCCGAAGAAATTTGGAATTTAAGTCTCACCTTAAATTAAAAAAATAAAATAAAATCTCAATTTGGAATTGAACAAAAAAAAAAAAAAAAGCCATTTTTTCATTTGTTCAAGAGAAAATGTTCTTTTTCGGCATGTGAGGCTATTCAGATTAAAGTGAGTTCGAATCTCTTGAAACCAATTGATATAAATAAATATGCCTGGATAATACGTACCTTATAAATTTTATTGTTTAGAACGAGACTGACCCTTAGAGCGTGACCTTTATCTCTTCTCCAAGGGGTAGGAGCCACATCAAAATTCATATTTTGCTACTCTCTCTTTATCAAACTAAAAAAAAGTCCCTTCTTTCTCTGACGCACTTGGTTTGTAGACCATTTGATATCTTTACATATACATAAAATAAACTATATATATATATATGATGAATTTTGAAATGTTTTTTTTTTTAAGTCTCTTCGGTAAGGGATGGCCTCGTAGTCAACCTTAAATAAAATAAAAGAAGTATCTGAGACCATATAAACTTGAAAAGATACACATTTATTTTAATACAAATTATCCAGGCCTATTTCATTGGGTTGCCTGGGGACCGGCCCTTGGTTACCAATATTGACAATGTCACTATCTTTAATCTCTCAGGGGGCATTTTTGTGTTTGTGTAAATTAGAAAAATAAATTCAAATTGTTAATAAAATAATGAAAAAATGATGCCGACGACTTATTAAAAAATAATAACTCTTTTAGGAATTAAATGAAATATAATTATTTAAAAATTGATTCAAGCTTAACCGAAACATCATAATGAAGAAGCACATTAATCTGTGAGTCATTTTCTAAAATGGTCTTTAGAGTTTCTTTTTTACTTTCTCCCTCCCAAGAGGTGCTTATTAAACTTTTGTAATTTTAATTTAAATCTGGCGATGATTGATTAAACTGAAAATAAATTTCTTATGGAGATAATTATTAAAAATAAATAATTTATAATTTTTACTATATCTAAACTACTTCCAAAAAAAGTGCCCAACTAGCGGAGATGTTGAAACCATTTTCGCATAATATGAATTTTTTACAATTTGAGAGAGAGAGAAATAATTTGCTTTTTTTATACGAACCTTAACATTAGAGACCGTGTTTAAAAAAATCCCGGGTATTTTTTTTACAAATACATACATTTGTGAAAATGTAAGAAAAAATAACCTATTTTTGTATCACCATCATCCATGCATACCATAACCCTAAAAAGAAAATCCCCTATAAGAAGTCGCTTTTTGATTTAATAACATAAAAAAATTGAAACGATGGCAGTAGATGAAAAATTCAATGCTTGTAATTGTCAACACTTCGGTTAAATATCTAAATTTTGCATATTATTTTTATTTATTTACGTAAATAATAAAATTATGAATTTTTTTAAGTTGGCAATTTTGAATGTTACTTTTGCCAATTTCAAATAATAAATTATAATATAATTTATTAAAATGTATACAAAATGTTGACATTTAATTATCCTGATGAATGGAACTTCAATTTTTAATTTTTCCTCGATTATTTTTACCTAAGATATTTAAGTATTTTCTCAATGTTTCTCCTGGTGAAAAAGCATAATTTTTTTTTTTTTTTAATTTTATTTTCCTTTTATTTCTTTTCAGGAAATCTCTTGACTGAACAAAGAAAAAAAACGATTCAAAAAGAAAAAATTTATTTTTTTTTCTACCCATCGACTTTTTATTTTTAATTTTATCTAGCCCCTATTAAAAAAATTTATCATATTTTCTTTTTAATTTTTAAAATTTTATTGACTAAATAAAAAAAAGATATAGGCCTACTGTATATTTATATTTATATATATAGAGTGAGAGAGAGAGAGATGAATATAAAATTATATAAGAATGTTATATTTTTGCTAGAGTATTTATATGTCTTCCAGATTATATATTTTGCTAGATAAGAAATAAAATGAATTTTATCTTTGATTTTTTTTTTTCATTGAATAATAAACCTTCATCTAGTTAATTTCCCAATTAGGATCCACTAGTAAGGGATCAACCAAAAGTCTCCTGACTGCCCATTGGTCATTTGGGAGGTAAGTTTTAAATTAAGTTTTGTACCATCTCTGTTTGATATCTGTGATTTATTTATTCTCTCATTTATTGTTAATGTCATTTGATTAAATTACATTTCCTTATTTTAAAATTTATTTTTTCGAATTTCTTTCATGTAATTGAAATAATTCCATTAAAATATATTAGAATATGTCGACAAATTTTTTCATATAGAGAACTTTTTCCGGCATTTTATTGTATTTATTAGCCCGGGACAGTGATAGTCGGAAAGTTATTTGATCGAGAAATCTATAAAAATAACGAAAATATTTAGAAGAAATACGTAAACGTTAACTTTTAAAAAGGTAATATTTTTCATCTTTTTTCTTTCTTCATTATATTTACAAGTTCAAAAGACTTGAAGAAAGCAGTTATGGTTGAGTTTACTATGATAATAAATAAAATATAGTATGAAAATAATTGACAAGTCATTATTTATTCACTCTTACTTATTTACTTGTGACAAATGCCAAATGAAAAGTCCAACACCGAATGTGTAGATCAACAAAGAAAATAAATACCAATGAAATAGCGAATCATAAAATTGTTGGTGGAAAAATATTTAAATATAAAGAAATTCAACATATATGAAAAAATCTGACAGTGACTGTGAAATATATTAGAAGAAGAAGAAGAAAGAAAAATAATAAGAGAAAGTAAAAATAAAGAGAAATTAATTTTTCTTTTTTTACTTTCTTTTTTTTATTATTATTTTATTGTAAACAACAATTTGTAAGCCGCTGTAATTGCTGAAAACACTGACCCTTGGTGCAGAGCTAGAGCTTTGGCTTCATATACCAAAAATCAGTGGTTCGCTTCCGGTCCTGAGCGACAAAAATTTATTTATATTATATTGACTACCAATTTATTTAAATGAATAAGGAGTCTAAATGTCCTCAGATGCCAAAAAAGATTTAAAAAAATAATAATAATAAACACCATAACAAATTATACAAGTTTTTTTGGACTAATAAATATAATGGAGAAAAAAAAACATTAAAATGTTATCTATAATTCCTTTCTTGGGAGTTAAAATGGTTTACGTTTTTTGACAATATTTTTTTTTTTTTTTCAAAATTCTCTACTAAAATAGCTTTCTGATATATCGTTACTAACTTCATGGTAATTCAATCAATGTATCTTAAGGATATTGCTTCCAACAATGCTTGTAAAAATTTACAGGAATAAAAGAATATATTCCGTTTCGACAACGCATTTAATTTACAAAAGTAATATAATATTTATTAAAGGAACATCAAAAGTGCCGACGAGGATAGAGAAGAAAACAACCACAAGATGAGTACAAATAAAATATTATCATATGATTTATTTTTACCTTTACGAAGTAAGCCTTCAATTCCTTGGCACATATGGTTAACAACGCTAGAGGATTTCTTTTTCTTTTTTTTTTTTTGTCGCTTTGGATGGGAAACGAACCACTGACTTTTGGTACATGAGGCGAAACCTCTATCTTTACACCAAGGGACTGTGCGTTTTCTTTTTCTTAACAGATAGAGCTAAAAAAAATTAGACGACAAAAATTGAATATTTGCCAATTTCTGGGTACCGAGGGTAGAT
The DNA here is from genome assembly GCA_010014785.2 of Anisolabis maritima. Taxonomy (NCBI): domain Eukaryota; kingdom Metazoa; phylum Arthropoda; class Insecta; order Dermaptera; family Anisolabididae; genus Anisolabis; species Anisolabis maritima. The sequence continues at coordinate 5,079 of JAAAKE020159868.1, forward strand.
GAATTTCCATAGCCTATTTATTTATTTTATGAACAACGTTCCTAATATACACACTCACAATATTCATTGAAGAGCTCAATAAATTCATTTATTACAAATTCACTTGCCCTAATTATAACATTCGAATATAAGGATCCTGATTGAGAAAAAAAGGTTAATAGCTAAGCAATTAATTGTAATTGTTTGCAGATCCAAATTAATATAAAAAGAACTCCTTGCAGAAACATAAAGAGATTGCGATAGATTTATAGAAATATTATAATCAGCTTTGCCCTGTGAAGAGGTAAAGGTCTTGCTTCATGTACCAAAGGTGAGTAGTTCGCTTGGCTATCAATTAATTTATATAAGGACAGACTCTAAATGGCCTCAGATGCCGAAAAAAAAAAACAAATAAAATAATCAGCTTCAAAAGATTCAATTTTAATTACAGAAAATAAAAATTATAATTTTGATAAACAATTTCGAAAATAAATAATAGATCAAATTTCCATAATAAATTACTAATTGATTATTCAAACTCAAAAAATATAGCAACAAATCCAAAATAATTTAAATCGAAATTATAACAATACAGTGACAGCCTCGCTAATAAATACAATGCAAATTTTAAAAATCCCATCATATCAAACATATTCGTAAGTTTGGCCAAGAATTTTATTTCCTCAGTTGTTTTATTAAAATGTCCGACGATAGGTTATGACAATTTTGTCCTATTTCTTACTAGAGTTATCTAAAATTTCTGAGAAGATAGTCACACACATATCACTGACTCTTTCTCCTTTCCTTTATGTTTTTTTACAGAAGAGAAACTGAGTCATTCCCCTTTTAGTCGCCTTTTACGACAAGCAGGGGGTACTGTGGACTTATTCTATTTACCCTCAGCCCACAGGGGGATTCTAATATCTAAAGGTAGTTTTACACTATCTAATTTCTTGAGCAAGAAAGTGTGCTCAATTCATTGAATGCAAAATAGTTCTTAATTTGAAAAAAGTTTGTAACTGCTTTTATAATAAATTAACTCGGCTTCTGAGATTTTCTAGGTTAGATATTCATAATCTGGACCCTGAGTATTAAGTAGGCCGTTTAGGTTAGTTCTGTTGATTCTCTTTGACCAAAATAAAAACATTTAATATCTTGTCTGAAAATAGAGAGCATTTTCGCACAAATTGAATTGTTTACAATTTGAGAGAATTTCCTCCTCAATAAATAATAATAAATGGACTGTGTAAAAAGACCTTAAAAACAGCTGACTGGACATTGAGAATTCAATATTTACCTGTAAAATAATAATAGTAAGTAGACTTTTGATCTAGTGCATAATTTCTCGATCTTTATATGGTGCATTCCTCTGATTCTTAATCGAAAAAAAAAATCAAAATCTGTGAAAATTTTTTTTTTTGCTGTCGAAGAAAAAACCAAAAAATTGGCATTATACTGTATACTTTTATAAATACACTAAGACCTCGTATTACGTTAATGTTAGTCCCCTTTAACGCTAGCTTTTTCATACTTTAAAAAAGCTCAAGTTGCTTTGCACATGCATATCCTCCCTTGAGCAATGGATCGAAAATTCTAATTGATTCAATTTTTTATACCAACAGAGCAGCATATCAAAAAATGTATGAGGGAAATGAAAAAACCTATATAATGAATGCTTATTTAGCTTTTAATTCTGTATCCCCCCAACATCTTAATGTATATATTTGTTGAAGAAAAAAAAATCATTTATTTAAATATTATTTTTTATTTTAGAAAGGGTTACAAGATGAATGTGAAAAAAATATACAATAAGTGTATTACAATGGCATGAACAACGATGGGATAATATAAAATAATTTAAAAATAAATCCATTCAATTAAAAAATATTTAATTTTATGACGCAACAATCAAAGAGTATCCACAATTTTTTTTTAGGTTTTTCATCAAAATTTATTATTAATTTCTAAATTTAAGAGACAAGGGAATTTGATTCTATAATAATTAAAATTTATTATTTATCTCTATTGTACTGTATATACAATGAAAATAACTTATAATAGGTACATTCGTATTGTTTGGTTTAACTGTATGTAACTTATAAATATTTTCAATTTTTTTTTTATTTAAAGCAAGTAAAATCTTTAATAAATTAATAATATGAATGTTTTTTTTTTTTTAAATTTATGGCTAAGAAAAATTATATAAGTCGCAACAATCAATAAATCAAAGAGTATAAATTTTATTTTTGAGCTTAAAATTTATTATTAATTTTTAGATATATTCATATCTAAATTTATTATTAATAATTTTAAAAACAAGCATGAATAAAATTTATATTTATTATATCTTTTTTTTATTATTTAATTAATATTTGATCATTATTTTTATAATATTAACGATAAAGGAAAATTATTTACATAGAGAATTAAAAGAAAATAACAAATATACTCTGATTAAATATTTGATTTATACATAATTATAACAAAATTAATTTCAAAATATAATAATTTATATTAAAATGTTAGTTTAGTAATTTACTATATATTAAACTAAGAGAATTGTTGAATTATATAATAAAGGGTAAATTAAGATGAGGGAAAATAATAAAAAGCATGTTTTCTATTACTTGTTTTACATATTCAAGTTTGTCTTGGGAGAAAGAATGCCGCCTTATCTTCATGAAAAGAACAAAATTAATAATTTTTACTTTAAAAAAGTCAGCTAATCCTCCATTTTAGTAAGAGACGGAGCTTGATCTTGCCGTCTCGAACATTATCCGAAATTGCAGGACGGCAACCATTTGCATTATTCTTGACAACTATTACTATTATTGACGTAACCTCTCTCTCTGGACATAACCAACTCACTAAGGCTTTAGCTTCTAAAGCTCTTCTATTAAAGTCCTCCAACTCACATTCAACGTAAGCATATTCTTCCATTATTTATGCCTCCCGATAAAGTAAGCATATGTATGTGAATTTAGCTTTTATGTAGCCAAAAAATTTTCCGATTTTAGCCCATATTTTCACAACAGAACATGACGGAATGAATCTTGATTTGATGACACTGGCATAATCAAGCCCTCTAACTTAGAAATTAATATTCCAAAAAATAGTAGAGTTCCATTCCTTCCTGTCCTTTTATAATTCTTCGACATGAGACTTTAAATAATTCTATTACGAGTTAACCAGGCCCATCAATTTGTATCCAAGTGATTTAAATAAATTGTATGTAATAAATGCAACTTTTTTGCTCAATAATAAAATATATAGCTATATATCTTCTACATCCTTTAATTCTACGACATTTGATCTCTTTGAAATTAATTGTTATTTATTCTCTTTATAATCTTCTCTCAATTTATTTTAAATTTTAATCAAATAATTTAGAATTTGTATGTTATTTTATATAGATATCTTACAAAATATTTTTTTTTCACATATGGCCAGAAGGTTTTTTCTTTTAAGTCTTTTTCGGCATCTGAGACTATTTAGACGCCGTCTATATTTATTTAAATCATTGGCTAACTGATGCTAAAGGTCACCTTTATAGAAAAGAAGTAAACTTTATAGTAAAGATTTTTCAGATATTAAATTTCATTTTTTTACAAACAAAAATTTTTAGGATCTCTCAAAATAGAAAACAATTTTTCTACCCCCATCTTAAATAAAACTACTCGATTTCGAACATAAATGGCAATATTTTTTTAATTTAAATAAAAAAAAAAATTGAGCGAAGTTCTTGTATTTCATTTAAGAACAAACATTAAATTAGTTTTTATATTAATAACAATAATTAAATATGTACATTTTTTTTTCAAAGATGCATTGGCTTTTCAGAAAGGTACTCTCTCTCACACTCTAAATCGTTGGAGGCCTCAAATCGGTTACAACGCCTTCTGTGATGGCCGGAGCGCCGTCTGAGTTGTCCACTCTCTGGTGGTTTAATGATAGAACCTCGGATACAATATTAAGGTCTTCAGGACGGACAGATCCGGCCACATCCTGACCGAGACCTGATCTCAAGAACAGGTTTCTAAATTGTTCTTGAGGTCTGATTGTCGTGTGTTGAATTGGGAAATAATTTGTTGAGAATTGTGATCCACTTTTGATTGGGAATTGTTGTGGTTGGTTGTTGTGAAACAAAGGCCTTTGGAAATTGTTATTGAAATTTTGTTGGAAATTCTGAGTGTATGTATTTAATCCAAGATTTCCAGTTCCAGTTTCTTGTCTCTGAGAGCGACCTCTTGTGAATGATTGGAAATGTTGGGGTTGTTGGAATGTAGAGAGTGGCACTCGTTGGTCGCCAAGGAATGTTCCTATGCTCTTCTGGAATTGGACGTTTCCAGTGCCTTGTTCTTGACGCTGAGACCGGAAATGGTTGTGGTTTGGGGCGAGTTGAAGAGGCGGAGGTGGTGGAGGAGGGAGACTTTCGAGTGGGAACAAAGGAGATTTCTGGAATTCAGGAAATCCGGTGCCCTGCTCTTGTCTCTGGGATCTCAATCCTTGTTCTGTAGGTGGGAATGGAGGGAATTGTTGTTGTTGTTGATGTTGTTGCGCTTGTGGCGTGAGTCTGAAATTATTCACTTGATTGAAAGGTTGTTGGAAACTTGGCTGAAGTGTGTCCTGTGTAGGTACACGATCATTGGTTAGAGAAGGGAATGGCCTTTCAATGCTTGTGGCTGTTTGAAGTTGTCCAAATTTGCCTCGATTTAGTTGCTGTTGTTGAAGTCTTCGTTGTTCTTCAAGCAGCAAACTTTGTTGTCTTCGATGTTCTTCTTGATAAATTCGATATTGTTCTTGTTGCTGCAAACGGTGGGCTTGTTGAAGTCTCACCAGTTCTGCTTCTAATTCCCTGGTTTTAGCTTCAAGCTCTTGTTCGCGCGTTAGAGGAGTAGAATGAGAGAGAGGGGAAGGGGTCGCCCTTGCTGGTGTCTTGGATCGACCGTCCACTTGGAGCTTGAAGAGGGGCTCCACACTCTGCGGCTGGCCACGTTCGTCTTGTTTCACGGTGAAAGCAGCCACCAGCGGAGCTTGGAAGATGCTAACCTCTGTTCCATTTCCCTCTTGTTTCTTGTTGGACGTTGTCTTCTGGGTGGTGCTTATGGTATTGCTTTCAATCGCATTGGCTTCTGGATCAGCATCAGGTACGAAAATCGGTTGCCTTAAAGCCTCGGGATGATCAAAATGGACTGTTTTACCGCCTTTTCTTACAGGCACTTTAAATTGATCCAACTTGATAAAGCCATTGGCATCCAGTTCATATTTGGGAGGCGGCGGTGTTGTCGTTGTGGTCGTTGTTGTAGTTGGGGGTGGGGGAGGAGGTGGAGGAGTTGGGGGAGGAGTATAAACTTGTTCAATATTTTCTGCAGGAACATCTTCTTCATTTGGATAAGCATTTGTATTTTGATCAAATTCTGGGAAATTCAGAGGATCTTCATCTGGAATCTAAAAAAAAAAAAGAAAAAAAGAACAAACAATAAATAAAAATAAATTACATTTTAATAATGAATAATAAAAAGATTCAAATTCGAGCAGGCAAAAGGACTCCCTCGAAACTTGTAACTAGGACTAAAAATTTTATAACTAAAGATACAACTGCAAGAAATGGATATAGGGCAGGATCTCCTTTAGCCCTTTGTGTCATTAGCCCTATTACTGGGTTTGAGATTACCTGCTACTTTCCTACCCCATGAGGGGAGTGATTTGAACCTGAGTTAATTTGCATCTCAAGATCCGAAATCTGCAGTTTAGTTAGAGTCTCCTCTCTGAATGCAGCCAAGAAAATTAAATATTAATTTTTTTTTTTTTAATTGTCGACGTGTCATTGACAAATGGTGACATTCCTCAGGCAATACTTGATCTTATAGAGTGAGTATTGATTAATAGTGTAATAATAAAATTTCAGAAGGCAATTAATATATTATACTGGCTTCCTAGAAACTTCTCTTTTTTAATAGAAAGCGGCCGAAACTAAATTCAATAATGTCTCATCTCCATTCCTGCTATTCCTAATAAGCCTACCGCTTTACGTCTATTTCATTAATAAATAATAAAGGATTTCTATTTTACCCTTTAGCTAAAATCCTTTTTTGAATTCTACTCTCAACTTGAACAAAACAAATGATTCAATTTTTTTACTTTTTACCAATTTATTCATTATTTTTTTTTTTTTTTACAAATTTTACTTTCCCTCACTGATGTATATAATAGTAAAGGGGAAAGTATTACAATCATGAACAAATTAACATCCAATTTTTTAAAATATTTTAATCTGCGTATGTTTATATATGGGATGTGGAGTTTCTATCTCTGGAACCACTTATCAGAATAGGATGAATCTTAACAATCTTTAGAATTACGTGAAGCGTTACGGTCCAAAAAATTTATCGCCCACCGAAAACTTTTGAAACTTTTGGTGATAATAATAATAATTAAGATAGACTAGACTACTTTTCATGACACTCCGGGGGTTCAAAAAAAAAAAAAAAAAAAATTGGGTATAAGATGATAAACAAACATACGTCATCATAGAGAGAAAATTCTTTGGAATTTTATTTAATCTCTTTGACTTTTTTTTTTCTAAATTAATTTAATGAAAAGACATCATCATCTATATTTCTGAATTTTCTCTCCCCTCCGTATATACATATTTGCATTATCGGTTTATAAATTTTTTTTTTATTTTTAAGTCTTTTTCGGCATCTGAGGCCATTTAGACTCCGACCTTATTTATTTAAATTCATTGGAAGTCAATATAATTTAAATCGCTGAGGCGAGGAGGACCTTATCTCTTCACCAAGGGACAGGGCTTTTAAAGTCTTTTCGGCATCTGAGGCCATATAGACTTTTAAATGGGACAATATATTTATTATCGACACCGATTATCCAGGAATATTTATTGTATTGTACCCCAAATAAATTTCCATCGCACTGCCTGGGATCCGAACCCACACCACTTGGCTTTAAAGTCAGTATCTTTAACCTCTAGGCCACAAAGAGGAGGAGAAGGAGGGGGGAGGGGGGGGGGGTAAAAAAAAATTAAAACTTTCAAA
>JAAAKE020159879.1:0-12112 GCA_010014785.2 Anisolabis maritima
GCGGACCAACCCGGGAAAACATTATTCCAAATACAGCCAACCGCGGAAACCTTCCAGAACATATATATATATATATTCGTTATTTATTTGAGAAAATTGCGATTTAAATAAATTTTCCTATTATAATGACAACCATTTGAAATATAGAGAACTTAGATAAAAGCGGCCTCGATTATAATTTATTCAAGGGAACTGTGGATATTTGATGGATAGAGTTGAACAAGGCTAAAGCTGAATTTTGATGAAATACCCTAAAGTGCAGAATTAGTTCATGTTTGGTTGTTGGAAAGTAGAAAATTCAAATGACCAATTCACTAATATATTTTTCAATTAATTGCTCCAGAGCTTCTTTAAAGGGGAATCACGCATGCATAGTTATTAATAACATGGCGTGGAAACCTTAGAGGATTTCTGGAGTAATTAAGTGAGTCATTTAGGTTACCTACCTTTAGCATCCAAACAAGAACAATAATAATTTCTGCAACGTTTGAATGTAGAATATGAATTTAATTCACATTAAAAAGTTCAGCAAGTGAAAGTTGTGATATCACAAGATTTAAAAAAAAGATTAATATCTTCTTAAAGAGGAAAGTTATGGATTTTTTCAGCTCTCACTTATATAATTTACTAGTCTTTCCTTAAATACAATACAAACTTATTAATATCATATTTCGTGTTGGTGGATGACTATTTTCGTTTGCATAAAATGGAAAAATTCGCTTTTCTGGTTATAATGGAAATTATAGATTAAGTTCTTAGATAAATGAATGCGAGATTATTCTTTTGACTAGGCATGTTTGGTGCCTCCCGGACCATCCACTTTCGCGGCGGAGACACCCAGGTCCAGTGAAAACGTGGTCGCCAATATATAAGAGAGAAATATAATTTCTATAGCAAGGATGCATCTTGCTTTTGTCACGCCATCTAGCGAGCCTGATTGGAAGCTCTAACGCAGGCTAGAGGCGAGCAGACTCCAGAGGGGTAGTAGTGATCTATAACAATTTTCATTTACTATTCAATTTTAAGTTCTTTACATTGAACCGAAATATCCATATGCACCTCAAACCAGGGCGGATGGGATAGTGTAGAGTTAAACGTTTAAACATAATCAAAGGAAAAAATTAATAAATTATTATTGAATAGGGCGAGTTAATTATGAAAATTTTTTATTTTAAAATAATAAATAATGTGATGTCATAATTTTGTTTGTCTTTAAGTATAAATGATATTGACCAAGTGGAACAAGTTAATCAATCACTAAAATGGGACATGTTACCCTCTTGTGAAGCCTTGAACTCCTCCTCCCCAAAGCTATCTGTGATTAAATTCTCAGAGAGAAAGAACGTCACATTCTTGGATAGGCAACCAACTCTCAGGTCTCATCAATTACAACTAGACATTACCGTACTCAAGGGAGTTAGTTTCAACGGTAAAATGTCAGATTTTTTATATTAATAAATCATGCTTTGTATCATCTGTCATATTATTAACTTGTAATTTAGGTAAATTTTTACCTTTTTATTTTTTATTTTTTCTAACAAGGCAACAAGATTTCATCGTTTTTCAAGGGTTCAGATCTACGGAGATCTCTTGTAAGTAAAGAAAAATAAAATAATTTGGGTATTTAAAAAAAGAAGCTTAGTAATTGGAGTTAAAAAAAAAGCCTTAGAAAAAAAATTCACTAATTAAGTAATTAAGTTTGTCAAAGTAGGGATATTAAGTATGAAAGGTCCGTATCCTTTGGTGGAGAGGTATAGGTCTCGCTTTATGATCTAAGGATCAGTGGCTCACTACCTATCAAAAGCAGTTAAATTTATTTAAAATATATTAGACACCAATTAATTTAAATAAATATGGACGGACAGTTGTATCGTAAAATTATCTATTATTTATCATACCTGTCTATATAGCCTCAGGTGCAGAAGACACAAAAATGTTGTTAAAACAGAATGAAAATGTACATTTTTTTTATGCATACCGTGTATATATATGTTTTACGTAAGATGCAAAAATTCGTTGGATTTTTCTCGCTGAAAGGTAGGTAACCCAAATGATCAACTCAGTAATGAATTTTTCAATTAAATGCACCAAAGCTGCTATCGAGCGGAGAACGCATGCTCAGTTGTTAAGAATTTTCCTAAAAATTAACAATAGAGCCCCCCTTCATCCGTGATCGAGAGGTTAAAGATACTGTCAATATTAATAAGGGTGTGGGTTCGGATCCCATGCAGACTAATGGAAATAAATATGCCTGGACAAATCGTATCGAAACTAAAAGATATTTGTAATTGTTTGAAGTCTATATGGGTTCACCAAGACTTTAAAAAAAAATTGTGCATGCAATAATAATTTTATATAAAAAAAAGTTAATCAATTGCCGGAATCGAATCTGGACCCTATAGTATAGAAGTTAGATATTTTGTGTAAGTCTTTTATTAACCCACAATTTTTTTTTTTTTTCATAAACATTTATTTATTTAATATAGATAAGTCAGCTCTTGGCCCTTAGGGAGTTCTTTTTTGTTTATAAATACGAAATATAACGAAGTTCTATATAACATTTTTGTTCGATTTTATATCTAAATTTTTTTATCTTATTGTCCTTCGGCTAGGAAAGGTTATTGAAAACTTAACGAACGTATTACCCTTGAGCCATGAGTGCTTTATAGCTTTACGTTCTTATATTGGATTATATAAATTGGGAGGGAGATGATTTATATTTTCATTTTCATTTTTTCTTATGAATGCGTTTGTGCACTTTACTGCTTTAGTATCTCGGCATCTGAGGCAAAAATAGTAAGAAGACCCAGTATGGTAAAACAAACAAAAATTGTTCACTACATTTAAATTTAAGGGATATTTTCATTTTTCAGGATTTAATTTCAAGAACCACTTCGGTTTGGTCTATTTTTTCTTGTATATGTTATAAGAAAGTCTAGAAGCATTCTTGTCATCTATATTTTAAAAAATATTCTGAATTAAACAAATATGGAGGGATAACTATTATTGATCGATACTCATAAATAATACAAAGAAAATAAGAATTTATATTTTTCAATATGATTAAAGTGCGAAGTTCTCCATAAAAAATAGAAACATCTGAGTGGAAGATTCCACCAGACAGGATTAGTGATAATCTTCATATATCGAAATGGATTTGTGGGATTTATGAAAGTGATTAAAAAAAGAGTCATTAGGGTTGAAATGAAAAATTTTTTGGCCATATTTTATTTAAATCAATTGGTAACCTATTTAATTTAAATTTTTCGCTCAGGAGGGAAAGCCAACTACTGACCTTTGGTACGTGAAGTGAGATCTCTGCCTCTGCATCAAGGAACAGGGCTGCGGGAGGGAACTTATTTAATATAAGAAATAAATATAATATTACTTGTATTATTTTATTATTATATTAACACTTACTTTATTTATTTTTTTATAATATTAAGATTAAGATTTTTTAAATAAAATTTTTAAAATTAAAAAAAATCAAGATCCTCTTGCCCTACTTGCCCTAGCCTATGAGAGTATTTTTTAAATTTAAAACATTTAAATATATTTGGAAAATATCTGATATCTATTTATCAACTACTCGAATAAAATTGCTTATTAAACCTGACTTACTTATTTATCTAAAGAAAACATGATAAAAATTAAATATCGCTTTTTGTTTTCCTAATTTATCACCAAGCGTGTTATTATTAATACTAATAATAATTTTAGTAATAATAAAAATAATATCCAATTAGCGTAGAATTTAAAAAAAAAACAGCGTAACCATAACCTTTCTTAAATTCTATTTAGACTATCAAATGAGTTGAATAGATTTTTTCATTGATTCTATTATCGGATCGTCACCATTGAGGTGAAGGTAGAGAAAGGGTTTTGGGCGTAGCCTTCCTATTCTCTTAAACACAAATAAAGAAACACAGAAAAAGGCCTTGTGTTGTCTGAAGTGGTTTGAAAGAGTACTGAAGGGGGATAAGATTTCTAGAATTTCAAAAACAGCCCGACTATTTTTTATAAATTAAGTAAAATAAAGTAATAAAAATTTCCCTAACTTTTTTTTTATTTTTGTATTAAATTAAATAAGAATTTTTTGAAAAATTTGAAAAATCAGAAAATTTAAAATGCCATAATGTACCAAGTTTTTTTGAGATCTTGGGCCATATAGACTTTAAACGATATATAAATATATTATTAATTACGATACATGTTATCCAGGTATATTTATATCAATTAGTACTTAATAAATAAATTTTCATCGCACTGTCTGGGATCTGAGCCCACTTCCATTCGCTATTAAGGTTTCGATATTGACAAAGTTAATATCTCTAACCTCTCGGGCACGGGGTGGAGCATACCAAAAGTTGATAGTATTGAGAAATAAATTTTTTTAAATATGAAACAGAAAAAAAGAGCAAGAAAGTCCTATGTCCTACTCCGTGAAAAATTAGTCAAATTAATAAATATAATAAAATTGTTACTTCATTTCTTATATGTAAATCTAACAGCCAAGCGAGATTTAATTTTTCCTTTATAAAGATGTTAAAGCCCTATTAATATTAATAAATTGTAGATTTAAATGTAACAGTATTAAATAGAAATAAACAAAATTTTACCTTTTCATAAGTTTAACCAAAATAAGCCAATTTTTTTTTTTTTTTTGTTTTGTTTTGTTTTGTTAATTAAATACGAATTAAGGAGCACTTATTAAATTATTTATAAATATCTTTTTTTAAAGATTTTTAAAGGAACTTAAAATGATTGGATTATAAAAATAATATCGAAGTTTACATTTTAAAAAATTTGTGAATTAGACGGTTTTATTTTCCTAAATCATCAAATATATCATTTTACACTAATAATATTATGTTTAACAATATAAAGCAGGACTTTTTATTTTATTTTTTTTTTTTTAATTTACAATTTGGGTATAGAATTTATTTAGGGCTCAAAGCCTTTAAAACTTGGAAATTAAAATAATATTGAAACTAATTAGTATATTCTTTTCTTTGAAAAAGAATGAATGATTTTAGAATTAATATGGGAAATTGACAGCTACTAAAATGAATAGCCTCTTGCAGTGACTAAGATAATTTTTAAGAGTGAAGGAAGAAGGAGGAAGAACGTCAAAGATGTCAATAACACTTTTTTTAATGAGAATAATAGACCTTATGAGATGAGAGAGATTCTCAACCTATTTTTATTTAGCCCATTGTTTGAATCTTTTTTAGCTTCTTCTTTTGATCCGCCTCATTTTCATTAATTTCTCGGGCTCCCTTAGAGGATGAGACGAGGATTTTTCTTTTCAATTTTTGAAGCCCTAGATGAAATTATTATTTGAACATTTTTTAGTCCATTTTATTTATTTATTTATTTTTTGGAATGGTGGTTTAGGTTGATATATCAATTAACTCACCAAGACTGTATTCGCACGTGGGTCCGAAGAGCACATGTATACATTTTTTAGCATAAGCTTCAACAGCCCGATACGTAGACAATGTATTTTTACAACCATCGTCCATCGGAAAATATTCAAATTTGGTGTCCGGTGGAATCCAACCCAAATGTCTAGCATACGTTTCGCCTTTCTTAAGAAAGTCCAACACCCGATCCAACGCCACCTGATAGAGTATACTATCGTTGGCAACGAGAACACCGATCCGTACACAGGTATTATAACCATCCTGACAGGTATTACTATGACAAGCGAGAGTGTCGTCGTCAGCTGCGCAACCGACACCATCCACGGATACAATTAAAGAGGACGACACCAAGCCGATAGTTAGGAGCACAATCACGGCACGGGGCATCACCACGCACGATAAACACGCGATACGTGCTTAACTCCACGAGCGGAGCGCGCCAACTGATAGTATGTAGCGAGAAAACGTTATTTGTGCGCTCATCTTGCCGCTTGAGATTTGGGCATGCGTGTCAACGACGAACTCAACGCACGTGGACAGGTGAGAGATACACACACTATTCTTATCATTCATCATACCAGATTTTCTTAAATTGTTTTCAATTTAATTATTTATTATCCCATTTTGAATACCTCAAAAACACTTATAATTCTGTGCGTGTGATAAAATTTGCCAAGTATAATTGTTAAAATTGGGGTTTTAGTGCGAGATTATACATTTAATGTATTTTTAGGATGGAGGAACAATCCCAGAACAGAATATTTTGAGAAAGTATAGTAGAGAAAGAAAGAAAATTTATACAGGGATTCCGGTGTCCCGGAATACTAAGAGCGTGATTCACCTAAGACGAATTTTATAGCTAATAATTATATTAACCAAAGTTTTTATGATTGTTCATAAAGATAAAGGAAGGTTATTTTTGTTTGTTTTTTATAACATATTTAAGATTGGCTACACTTCTTATCGGACGTTTCGATCCTTTTACAGTTAATCTTCAGAGTAAAGGAAAAGATAAAATATGTTAAATCAATGAAAATTACAAAAATTTCTGAACACATTATTCAATTATATTTTTAGCTGAGAATTATGTAGACTTAATAGAAAAATAAAACACAAATTGAAGTATACATATATATGGATGAATTCTCACAATTTTTAGAAAAACGTTTCAGGTAAAGTACCATTTCTGGTTGCGGGAAATAGATCAAAAGTTAATAAAGATCTATGATTTTGCTATATTCATGTAAAGCGTGCTCGAGTTAACGAACAAAGACATACACACAGACAAAATTCGAAAAATGGTATTTTTGTACTCAGGGAGGTCCAAAATATCAAGAACAATCAAAATGTCGAGATCGAATTTTTGGACGATTACAATACTATTGGGTTGGTGCATAATGCCTATACTTCGTATATGAGAAAGTAAAAATAGATTTTTGAACTAAAAATTTTAAGACAAAAAAGAAACGTCAGTTTTGTTTAGCTAAAATACATACACTAATTATTTGATTAAAACAACCAAATAATTGAATTTTGATTAGATCTTTGGAAGAATCAACAAAATCATTTTAAAAAAAATGATATTTATCTACATTACCAGATATATTCTCATCTGATTTTTTTCAAAATGAAATTATACAGATAAGTATATGTAAATATATAATGTATAAATTACATTCATTACCCGCCCCCATGATTTAGGGCTGGATACTATATATATGTTGATATACAAGACATTCAGGAATTTTGTATTAATGTTAATTTGCTAATTTTTTAATCCAAACGAAAAACATGAGGTCGAAATTGAGATTGTACGGTTTGTACTTTAAATGGCTTCGGCTGCAGAAAAAAAACTTAAAATTGAAAAAAATCATGGAGATAATTAACTTCTTTACACTCCCCCCCTCCCCTCCCTTTGTAAAGGTCTCTCGTTCAACATTTTATACAAATCTTTGTTTTTCATTTGACTTATTTTAAAATTATATACTCTATATAATGTGTATCAAAAGAGGAAAGGAATTTTAAATATAATATTTGGACAGGGATGAAACTTTGGCTTGGTTTAATTTATTTGAGAGACTCAATATTTCTGTCAGCACATTATTTTATATCCTAATAATTTTCTAGTAGTATAAAATTTTATGAGAGATTCTAAGCCTTTTTTTATTAATTCCTACTAGACAAATTTTCTTTCTTACTTTTCCAGCCTTATTATCCATTATCTATAATAATCCAGGCTTATCCTCCATTATCTATAATAAATAGATTATTACTGCAATTTTAAAAGATCCATTTGGTTTTTGTCATAATCTATTTATTATTATAATAGGGATTGTCCTGTATTTTTACTTTTTTAACATTAATTTCTTTTTTTATAGAGATAATTTAAATATTATTTAGGATAAAGCCAATTTAAAAAAATCTTGACATCCAATTAGATTCTATTTGACAATTTTTTGGCCTAATCCGAGTATCAACATGAAATAAACCCACTTTATTATATATCTGATATGTCAAAAAGGTGTAATTTTTAATAAATTAATAATTGGCTGTCTCCTTTTTTTAAAAATTTGTTTTATTACATGATTGTTAAAAAAAAATTTTATGCCAGAAACTCCATGTAATTAGCTTATAATTATTTACTACTTATTAAAATAGATTATTAAATAAATTATTTTTAAAAAAAGTAGAACATTGGGTCTAAACCATTCCTCGAATCAGTATGTTGACTACATCAGATTTATACTTAATATTAATAATAATTTAATTAAAAAAAAATATTGTAATAAAATTATAATTATAATTTTAGGAAATAAATAAAAAAACTCACCAAATTGAAGGAAAAATGCTTCTAGCAAAACCCAAACAGCAACACAGAAATCACTAAATAACCGCGTATAACAAAAGATAAATTAAAATTATTCTTTAAGGAATGACAAAAAAATATATAAGAAAAAATTAAATGGACGAAGTATGATGATGATGATGATGAGGCTTTGAGTTGAATGTTTATATTCAATTTTCATGTCAACTATTTAAAAGATAATATATTTATAAATTATTATGAATATGAAATATATTTGTTTTTTATTATCATATAAAAGAATAAAAAAGCAATTAACCTGAAAAGTGTTAACTGTTAGGGGAATACACTTGTTCACTTCACTCACATACACAAAGGCACACAAAGGAAGGCAAGGAGGCTGGCACAATAAGATGGCGATTCATCTTTTCAAAAAACTAACTTGATTTTATTTATAAAAATGTAAAAAAAAATTTTTTATTTTTTTATTCGAAAATATAATATTAAATACCTTGAATATCGAAATAATTATTAATAATAGTATCATATACTAAATTTAGTTATATTGCGGAAAAATATAAATTTTTAAATTAATAATTTTTTTAATTAAAATTAAATAAAATAATATAAATTTTCAAGATTTTGGAAAATTTTACAAGTGAATAATAATTATTTTGAATCATTTTTGTGAGTGAATAAGCGAACACTAGTTATGGTGGGGACTAGAATTTTTTCTGGGTTATATGAAAGTCTTACAGGCATCAAGGCTAAGCCCCGGGCCGGTTTGCTTCCTCACTCGGCCCCATCTTTATTTCTATGTCGACCCCGAATTTCGGGAAAAAGATAAGTAAAGAAGAGTAATTAAATTATATATTATAGTAATTGGCTTCCAATTAATTTAAATATGAACGGATAACGGTATTTTACATATCCAAATACACAATTTATCATCGTTCCTGACTCTAGTTATTATAAATTAAAAAACTAAAATTTTTCATTAATTTTATATATAAATTTAAAAAAAAACGGTTTATTTTTTGGAACACACTTGATGCCGCGCGTTAGCTCAGAGAGATGAGGAAGTGATAAACATTTCTTCCATTTAACCATTTCCTACTCCAGGTCTGAAATGGCGACCGAAATGTCGACACGATTTTTCAGCAATAGGATTGGGAAAGAAACTAAGCGTTTGTTTTTTTTTTACCTTTATTCCAACCTGGGAGCCATCTAAAAAATAACTACTCAAACCATACATCCTTTTCCATCAAAAATTAATATATCGAAAATTATACTTCATATATTAGAGGATCTAGAGAACAATCGGGAAGGGGGAGATAAATTTTCTCTATATATTTAACTTTGTTTAAGGAAAGGGGGAGGCGATTTCCTTAATACCGTGTAACTGCTCTTGAATTGATGTAAAGATTACATCAAGTAAATATATAAATGGAAAATAATGCATGCCTAAGGCCATATTTCATTAAATATAATTTATTGAGCTGAGGCGGGGTTCTATCTGATATTTCTTTGAGGTATTTAAATATAAATTTAAAAGATCAATTTAATTGATATTGTAAGACGGTTAATTAAATGCTGACTATATCAAGTTTCTCTTTACTTTCTAACTAAGGAAACTTGGTTTAGTTTGTTAAAACCGAAAAAAAATTTTAAATAAATAAGTTGTTTTTTAATTTTATTTTATTAATATATAAATATATTCCTTCCTCCGCCTCCCTAAAGATGACTTTCTAAAGCTTTTACTAATTACAAGATAACAGGTTCTCCCTTTAAATATATTTTCAGGCCCTCAAGGGATTAATCGATTTTAATATAAGAACAAATTAAGACAAAATCTAGTAAATTATTTAATCTAGTATGTTTTTAACCTCCTTAATTAAGTGGAATATAATTAATTTTCTGTCAGATTCTAAATATCAAATATTCTGATAGGGATTTAAAAAATAATAAAAATGAAAAAAAAATTATCTCATTGTTGAAAATTGAGTTTTTTTTAGAATCTGATAGACAATATATTTACTTACACTACTTACATTTTATTCGGGCTTGAGAAGTATTTTATTCTCACTTTTATAATATGAGATAGATAATATCCCCCTGAAAAGTAATTGGACAAACTGTATCTTTCTTTTCGTATAAATGGACAATTAGAATACAAATCGAAAAATAATAAAGGAAATAATATGTAAAACATTATGAAATTTGATGATTTTGAATCTCATGTTGCGCTTCTAATTATCCATTAAGACGAAAGAAAAGATACAGGTTATCCTTTTTTTTATTACTTTTGAGGGGTAGGTATATGATGTGATAATTCTGGCCAAAAGATTGCAAAAAAAATCAAAAGTGAAGTAAAACCTGATTAGCTGAACCAGCAATTCATGATAAGTTTCTATAAAGTTGTAATACTTTTTTCAATTTTTCCTGGTTTTTCCGATTCTTTTTAAATTTGCATTTTACCCGAGGACCTCTGAAAAAATTATTCTTGATAATCGAGTTTATATTGTATATCTTTAGACTAAATGACAAAAAAATCAACAAGGACTAAAATATAAAAAAAATTAAATAAAATTTGTAGCAAAGATAAAATAAATAGAAAAAATTGAAAAAAATCTACTTAATTCTAATAATAAACAAGAGAAGCATGCTCAACCTCAAGCAAAAATATTGGAATTTAATTAAGAAATAAATTCTCTTATCAAGAAACATACTTAAATCTTAGGGAAAACGTTTAATTATTTCTTAAATAAAACGATAATGATTTATTGTATTATTATTATCCACGTATAAATCCTGAAAGTTTTAATTAAATAAAATAATAAGAGACAGGTGGCTTTTATTAATAATAAAAAATAAGCACTTGAACTTTATTTACCTAAAAGTTGGAAATAATAAAAATAATTGACATATGGTTTAATGCCATATGAATTAATAAATGCTTTTCATTTTTTTAATTAATTTCCTCTAACAAATTAAATTATAATGAACTCTTTATATTAATTAATCAAGAAATATTGAATAGAATTGCGTTTTTTGTAAAATGAAAAATATGTATCGATGTTTACTATACAAAATGGCAGGCGGGAGGATTTGGACAGATCAAACTTTTGTTCTTTTATATAATGATAAATCGTCCAATGAAATATAAAATACTGATGTAATAATTTATTATATATTTCTTTTAATAATATATTGCAAAAAATATCTATTTCATATATTTGGAATAATATCGTTATTGAAATGACATATGATATTTATCCAAAAAAAAGCCTTTTTTTGAGAAAAAATGAATATAATAAAAATAAGATTTAATCTGAAAATAAAATGAATATTTTTTAAGAGGAAATGAATGAAGCAAGGGCGAAGCTAAAACATTTTTTAGGGGGTGGAGCAGAATGCAAGTAAAATTTTTACATTAGTTTTTAAAAAATAGCCCTAATTTTATTCAGGATCATTCTATACAATCAAGAATAAAAAAAAATCATTTAAATGAAATTTTATTTCTTTTACAACTTCCTTTTCGCGTGCAATCTTCCAGCCTTCAGGATGTGGCAAGTTGTAGAGCAATCAGTGATTGAAGGTTGGAATGATGGATAAAAGAATAAAATTTTATTTAAATAAATTGGCCTATTTTTTTTTTTTTTTGAGTTAGATATAAATTTTTTTAATTCTAAAGGCTTAGGTATAAATAAACAGATCCTAAGTGATATGAGAGGAAACCTCACTTTTTGGAAACGTAATTTAATTTCTTCTCTTCTTTTTGTTTTACTCTCACAAAGTGATTAGAATTATAAGGGTATAATGTCTCAATAACTTCATTAAAATGTCATAAGCTAATACAACAATTTTTTTGTTATAAACTTTT
>JAAAKE020159901.1:0-30551 GCA_010014785.2 Anisolabis maritima
AATTATTTATTAAAATATCTATGAAAAATTTGAATAATCCTAAAATTATTTGCCCATATTCATAGTCGCCCGCAGACCTTATTTTACAGAATAAGTAGCCCCTAAGGGATAAAAGTTTGGCCACACCTGATCTATAGTCTGCCTCCTTTTTAGAGGCAATATAAATATTTCAACGTCATCCATTTCACTACATGACCTATATTGACTTGATGCCAAAATTTTATGAAAAAACAGACCACCTCCAACTACGGATGCCTCTGGCATACATTTTTTAACCATTAGAGGTTAATTAATTTCATGAGGTGGCTTCTGCAATTTTAAAAATTTACATGAATAAATTAAAATAAGTTATTTTTATAGTCTTCAAACCTAAAAAACCATCTCGACTTAGTGAAGTGAGAGAAAAAAATCGTCATTGATAAGATAAATATCTTTATTAATTATAAAAAAAAATAAATGTATAAATTAACACGATTCGATCAATAATTTTGTTTCTGTCATCAGATGCAACCTTCTCATAACGACTAAAGCTACCATTAAAATCAATGCTTAAGTGAATAAAATGCTGGTGATGACAGATGCATAATTAGTGTTTTATTAGAAATATAAGTTTAATTTAAATAATGAATAAAAAATCCCACCATCATCTTTGACAATAGTCGATGAAACTGAAGTGATTCTTCATTAGAAGAAGAAATAACAAATACCCAAGAAACACTCATATTCAGAATTGCTTTAAATATTTAGAATAACTTTATTAAAAATATCTATAAAATAATGTCTGTTATTAAACGAGTTAACTTGCAAACATCCGCTCTATCCAGACACTATTGTGTCGACTTGGTAGTAGCTTTCACGTTAAATTTTTTTTTTTAATCTAGACCTTTATCATGATATCATTTAATTAATATTTTTAATTTTATTTTTAGAATCAAATTGAAAATTCTTCATTAGAGGGAATACATAATCATTTAAAAAAACACATGGATGGCTTAAAAAAGAAAACAAAAAAGATAAAAATCGATTATCATTTAATAGCAAATGACCCAATTGCTAAAAAAATTGCTGAAGAATATGAATATGGTATGCTTTATAATATCATGTATATATGTATGCATGCATATATATTTTACATATTAATATAATAATGAATTAAATTTTATAAATCATATTTTTTATTTCAGAATTTTTAGGATTTAAAGACTCTGAGCCGATTCTTTCTGATGATGAAGATTTATTAGGTTTTCCAGATCCTCTAACAACATATGAAATTAATCCATCAGATCTATCTGATGGTTATGAGGATATCGCTGATCATGATGGCTATAATTCCGAAAATGAGGTATTAATTTTTAATTTAAGTTCTTAAATTATTTTTATAAATGAAGAGTTTAAATATATATCTTCTAAGTGCCAAAAAAAGGGTTTTTCATATTAATTTATATTTTTTGTCATTTTTATTTCAAATCATCAAATATTTTTTTATATTTTAAAAATAATAATAATTGATTGATTTTAGCTTCCAGCTGCCGGTGAGGAGGAAGACGATGCTCCATTAATCCCCCCACTTCCTTTGCCTACAACTGTTTTGGAAGCTCTGAATGCAGATGCAGTTGCAGAAACAAGGGAAAAAGATCATTTAAAGAATTTTGCACTTAATCGTATTCAAGAAATTCGTAATCAAGCAAGGGTATATTATTATATTATTCTCTTAAAAAATTTTTTTTTTGATAAAAAAATTAAGTGCTATTCTTTTTTGAATTATATAGGAAAATGCTTTGAAATCAGATTTAACAAAACGAGTAGAAGCATGGCATGATTTTTTACGTCCCCGAATAGAAGAATCAGAAAAAAGGAGGAATTTTGATATTCATGAATATGGAACTCAACTCCTGGAATCTTTTCCATCCAATTCTCCTGGCGTTCAAGTAACATTCCAAGAAATAATGGAAGATAAAATGAGAGAAGATGTGCCACGTTTTTTCCTCTCTTCTCTATTACTGGTAATCTTTAAAACATTATTTTTAATATACTTACCAAGCCCAAAATTTATCAGATCCCATGATAAAAATTTATTGCAAGTATAAAAATTATAAAATTTTATGAAACAATCACTATCTAGGTTTTGATTAAATGATTTAATAAAACTTTTCTATTTAAAAAGAAATTTGTACATTAAGGTGTTTAAAAAAAAAGGGTCTATCTAAAAATTAGTCGGACAGATCGTTAATAAGTTCCATTTGTCAAGAAAACAAAAGACTTTCAGAATACCGTGGAAAAAAGATGAAGTATTTTTCAAAACAACTGTATCGTGCTTTTTCCTGCTCTCATGCTTACCTGTTGAGGGATTAGGTGGGGGATAATACTTGAATAGTATGAAGGCTTATGGTTTTTATGGAGCGTTATGGCTGTAAGATATGGCAAGCAAACAAAAACAATGATAAAAATTGTAAAAATGACTGAAAAATTGTATTTTTTTTTTTGGAAAATTTGACCTTGATGAGCAACCATTAAAAATGATATGATTTTAATGAAGCAAATTGTTTTTTTTTCTCGTAACATGGCATCTTTTGTGACCCATTCGCATAAAAAATCAAACTTTGATTTTAAAACAGTCCTCTCTACATGCCTCAGACACATGCATTTTAATTTTAATTTTTTAATAGAAAACATTTCTATTTCTACAAAAAGTCTCTACACATTATGTAATTTAGAAAGATTTCAAGATTTTATTTCAATGTCATAGAATAAAGATAACCCGTCCCTAACCATTTTCACTTTGTTCTCTTCACTTCACTTCATTTGGTGACTAAAGATGATACTCAGAACTTATCAGACCCTATGCACCCATCAAAATCGAGGGTACGAAATGACAATTCTTACATAACTGGTCAGAGACGAACTTTTCTTCATTCTACGTCACTATAATAAAAAAAAAACTCCAGATACCTAATAGTTTTGAAACGAAAACAAATTGAAAATGTTTTTAAATTTAGAAATTAAAAATTAATAGCCCAAATGAATATAAAGAAGAAACTATTTGTTAATTACCTTTTATTAATTAATAAATGATGGACCAATGAGATAATTTCAATTAATTACTAAATTAACTATAAAATATTTTCAAATACTACCAAGGAGGATTCCTTCCCCTTCAATATTAGCTTTCTATATTATCATTTTTTTTAGGCAAATACATACAATATCGAATTAATAAAGACATCAAATGAGGATTTGGCCACAGATTGTTTGAATTTACGTTTACTGTCTCAAAATCGACTTCACGAAAGACTAGCCGAATATGCTGCACCTTCGCAAATTCAACAACTGCAGCAGCAACAACCTCAGCCACCGCCTCCACAACCACAAAAACAACAACAGAAACCACAACAACCACCCAATGCAGGTAAACGAAGAGCGCCCTGCTCAAGGAGATCTTCACAATCCAGCTCTGGTTTTGAATCAGATGATTCGAAAGAGACCGATTCAAAAAAACTTAAAAGATAACACAAAACATTCTTGTAAATAATTATCTATTTTTTAAATTTAAAAATGTATATTTGTAAATTATATTTTAAACAAATGATTAATTTTAAATATATATATATATATATATAAACATATATATATATATATATATATATACATATACATATACATAGAGGAAAATATACCGTTTATTATTATTTATTTGGCATATATAAATAGACTATATAGATTCTTATTTTAAAACTATAATCTCCAACTAAATACAAAACTTTTAATTATTATTTTAGTAGCTTATTTCAGAAAGAATTATTATGGCCTTGAGTATATAGATTATTTTGGAAACAAGAGTGATTTTTCATAATAATATTAACACATAGTAAAGTATTTAAACAGGATTTGCACATATCATATTTCATTTCCACTTATCACCATTCCCGTTTCTTTATCTGAAGTTCTTTTGACAGACAACTCAAAACTAGTCTTTCTGGTCGTGGCTCTTATTTTATTTCCTATTTCTAATCCCATATATATTTATTTCTAGATAGATAATCCTAAATCTATTTCTACTAGGGTTGTCAAAGAAAAAAA
This sequence comes from Anisolabis maritima, assembly GCA_010014785.2. NCBI lineage: Eukaryota > Metazoa > Arthropoda > Insecta > Dermaptera > Anisolabididae > Anisolabis > Anisolabis maritima. The sequence continues at coordinate 4,078 of JAAAKE020159901.1, forward strand.
TAAATGTCATGACAAATCAGTTTAAATAATGAAAGAACATGTTTTTTATTGTCTTTTTCGGCATGGGCCAATATAATTATCGCTCATGACGGAAAGCGAACCAATAGATTCTTTACCTCTGCTCTAAAGATCATGGTCCTGTGTTAAGTTATTAAATTGTAAAAGGTACTTTAAGGCAGATTGCAGAACAAAAAAGCTCTTGGATCCCAAAAGCTGAAAGGAGATGTTTCGGACAAAATTTATTAATCCTTCTTCAGTATATTATACTCACATGTCGCCACACGACACCCACTATAATTAAAAGAAAAAGGATTTATACATACATTGTTATAACTTCTCACGACAACTTTGGACCTGATTACAAATAGCCAATAAATGATTGAAAATGGATCAATAAATTTTGTTAGAAATGTCTTCTTTCGACTTTTGTTTTTGTTACTGGAATCTGCCTTCTACTTCCTTTATTAGCCTCCAAAAGTAACTGACTATTAATCAATCATTTTATTTCATTTGGACAATATAGACCCATCTACCCGGATCCCCGTTTATTTACCCGAGGTGCTTTCGTGCAGACAACCACCTCAAACTCAGCTGACGTCTGGCCGTAGCTATCTATCGGCACCCTTCATATCTACTATATCTAATTCCACCCGGTGAACTTTCAGCCAACCTAACCTGCTAGGGAGGATGTCCTGGTTTGAGAAGGGATTCTCTCAACATTGGCATGTAGCCTACTCTTTGCGAAGAGAGAATCCTTTATGTCCTTTCTAAAGGACGGGGTGTCACAGCAACTCCATCTTCTCGTAAAGTTTGCCTGAAGAAATATTTACAATCTTTAATACCTTTTTATTTGCTTTAAAACAAAAGCCTTTTTCTTTTGGAGAATTAGGACAATTTTTTTTTATATATATATTCCATAATTCAGAATAATGCCAGCAAAAATATACCTCCCATAAGAAACTATCTAATAAAAACAAGGATGCTCTATCTTTTAATGTTAATGTGGGGAAATTTTTTCTACCCTCGTATAGTGAAACTCGTGGCCATTCCGAGGTTAGGGCCTGGCTCTCCTCAAAAGCCAAAAACAGAAAATTTTAATGAAAATATGAGAAACATTACAAAATTAATAAGTTTAAATGGAATTTCTAAAAAGAACCACTTACAAATAAAGATAAATTAACTATATAGGCCTTACGAAAAAAATTTTATATTCACCTCCTTCCAAACAAGAATCCTACTGAGTGTAGTTCAAATTTCCTTCCAGAGGAGGGCGCAACTACATCTCGTAGAGTAGTTTATATGGTTGTAATCTATGTTCTAATCCAAATTCACAATTGTTTATTAAATTTTAGGAAAAAATTCGGCTGTGACTGGCCCCAAACCCGGATCGTCTGTACAAAACAAGACGGTGCTAACTCCTGTTTAAATACATTCAATTCTGTTTTGGGACGAATTTTAAATAACACGAAATCATAAAAATTTTCGTTCTCTTTTTAAACGAGTTCAACTCGATCGACCTAAATTTATTAAGAAAAAATATCTTAGTAATTTAATAGCAAAATATACAAATTTCTTTAAAAATATTTAAAAAAAAATAAAATTTATAAATAAAGAACAATATAATAGCTTACAATTCTTTTTTGTTTTGTTTTTTATCATTCTTTTTCGTTTTTATTGACTTTTTTACTTTTGAGTTTTAAAATTTTAAAGTCTGGCTCCTCCGTCAACTCAGCGCTCGACTCCCCAAACGACTTTGTCCTTATATACGTCACGATCCTGATTACCTGATTATATAACCCTAACAAGAAAATGTTATTATTCTAATATTATTTTTTAATTTTGTATTATTCATGATATTTTTTATGTTAGTCTGGAACGGGGTTGTCAAACGTCCAGTAATCAAAGATTTTGCCTCGTATTTGTCGGTTAGTGTAATTGATTAAATAGATTATTTACACAAAAGAATTAAGAAATCTTAGTCAGCCAGGTACATCACTCCAAGCGCAAACTTTATGAAATAAATACTTTTAGAGCGCTCACTTGAAACGTCAGTGGTTAAGTGCCCCATATTTTGGATCGAAATATTTGACAACACTGATCTCGAATCAATCTTCACTTTTCCAGAGATACCATATATTTTTTTCGCAAACCAATTTGTTTAAAAACAGAAAGGAGTCTCCTTAATTGTGTGTTAATTTTGCATACACTTTATTTACAATATCATTTTTATTTAATTCCTAAGATGCTATAAAAATAAGCTTTCAAATACGATTTAAACCAAGAGTTGCCAAAAAGACATTTCCATTTCAAAATATTTTCACAAGGTAAATTAATTTATTTTTCTTTTAATGCGTTTAGACATAGATACAAATAGTGTTTAAAAAATTTTAAAGCTCTTGACATAAAGCATCGCACGCAAAAATTCCAATTGATCGTTTTCATATATTTTCTATAAACGAATAGCCTGAATGGGCCGAATCACACAATCTACGATATCCTTTAGGAAATATATGAAAATATCCATTTATTTTTGCAGCAGTTCAATGCGGTACGCCCGCCACTAATATGCGCTTAGCTTTATTTAACTTTTCTCAATTATTGAATAATCCAACTTGTAAAACCATCTCCATTCAAACAATTAATTTATTTTTCTTTTAATGCGTTTAGACATAGATACACACCCAAGTTAGATATTGCCTGATTAATATCGTCATTCATCTCTTGTATTCAGATAATCCAAGGTATTTAATGTCTCATTGCCATTCTACCTCTATTTTATCCTTACTTTTTAATTGTAAAAATATTGTTTTACTATTAGATTGAATTTCTAATTAAAATTTTATCATCATCTTTTGGTAGCTTTTGGTAAAATCTGCTGTATAGTATGTTTTTCATGATTCCAATTATAATTAAAATTTTTATTTATTGCTTTCACTAAAAATACAATATTAAAACTGGCATAAAACATGTTATTATTATAAATTGCCACTGCCTTGAAACCTTAAGAACACCTTAATATTAACCAGGACTGCGGAGTCCACCCCTCTTCCCAAGATATTGACATCGTCAATCAATATTGATAACCTAAAAAGCCAAGGGGTGTCGGTTCGGAACCCAGACAGTCCCAATTAGATTCCAAGTGGAATAAATATGGCTGGATAACAAGTATCGTAAATAAAATAATTGTGACTGTTTAAAAGTCTATGTGACCTCAGATATCGAAGTCAAAAAAAAGGCTGCGGAGTTTATTTTAAAATCTGAGACTTCATTTCCGGCCAAAAGGAAATTTCACTTTTTTAGAGGAGACAATAAAAAATCTTTTGCCTGTCCGATTGGGGAAACAAATTAATTTTCATTTGACCCTTTTTTTTTAGAAAGATACTTGAAATAAATTTAGTCCGAAACGTCAGACTGATCTCGACTGCCGACTCCGCAATTCTGATATTAAAATAATGAATGGTAAAAAATTTTCATTTATTATTAAGTATTTTTGCATACAAAAAATGTGTATTTATCATTTACTTTTTATTTATTAATAATAAATGAATTATTTAGTGTTATAAAATTTTAATTCCATATAAAACAAATAGTAATAATAAATAATATAATATCAAAGGTATGGTAAAATCTATTTATTTTTTAAAAGTTTCCTTTTTTCGAGCATTTCCATTTCTTTGAGTAAAGTAGCTACATTAAATCTTAATTCATGAAATTTTGATATGGATACTTCAAAAATATAACGGGAATCATTTTCAAATTCAAGTTGCATTATGATACAGGGTTCCATTACTTTTATGAGAAAACTGAAAACAAAATTTCATTCATTTAATTTAACGGTGGAAGAAATCGTTGCTGTGTTCAAAATTGACTCCATGGGAAGCATTGACAGCAAATAGATAGCTTTTGCATGCTTATTTAAAGATATTTTTCAAAGTTTATTTCCCCACTTAAGTCAAAATTGATTAGTCGTATAATGTAATTTTACATAGATAAAAAATAATATATTTATGATATTATTGGATGTTAAGTTCAGGTGAAGTCTCATATCGCTTACAAGTGTGATATGTATATGTATGTAAAATTACTCTGACACCTTTGGGCATTATTCGACTAATAAATGTTGACTTAAGATGAGCAAATGAACTTTGTTGGAAACGTCTCAAAATGTCTTTAATTAAGCACCAAAAGGCAATCTATTTGCTGCCTTCCCCTTGAAGTCAATTTAATTTATTTAATTAAATAATTAGAAATACTCACCTCGAAGAAATAGTAATGTTTATTCTCCATTTCATTTGTTTAAGTTTTAAATAAAATCTTTCCGGTTGTAAGATTTTAACTTCTAATCTATTAACTTGTTGGTATATTGAACTAATATCGTTGACAACTTGATTTGATAATCTAAAACATAAATATCAGCTAAAACTATGCATGGAAAAATTAAATTTCATCTTGAAAAAAATGTATTGCATGAGCACGTAATTACAATTATTGCAATTTATGCAATTTCTATGAAAAACTTTGTAATTAGAGCTATTTAGAAATTTTAATTAGAAAAATTATTTTTTTACATAAATTACCAACAAATTTTGATGAGAGATTAATCTTTAATCAGGGGTTCCATAAGTTTTGACCAAACTGGACAAATTTAAGTTCCAGTATCCCCAGTTAGAAGGGAAAATTTCTCTTCTCTTGCAAACTAAACTTTGGAAATCCCTGCTAGATATATGGCAAAAGTATTTTTTAATAATGAAAATATTTATAGAATTAAAAAAAACATTTGTTTAAAGGCAGCTCAGCATTTATTATAATTATTAATTAATTAATATGATTATATAAATTCAAGGTGACAAGAAAGTAAGGTGACAGGTTAGCCATTGAAAGAGGAAGAAAGCAAAGGTTTTTTTGATGGATGAATTAATATTAACACGGGGCCAGAGTTATATATATATATAAAACCAACTGGAACTAAGGCCCCATGGAAAGGATTCGAATCCATTTGAGCCATGTGGCCATAATTATAAATAACCAACTCAACTATGGCCCCGTGGAAATATAAATAAAATATAAAAGCTATATTTTATTTAGAAACTTATAATATTTTGGCCTCTATGGCCTTCCTGAAATGGATTAGAATCCTCAAAAACATACAAAGACAGGCCGTTTCTCTTTTGAGGATTTTCAACTTCGATTGATAAAGGCCATAGAATTAGAAAACGTTGTAAATTAAGTTTCTCAATGAAACATGCTATTAAAATAAAATTTTATTTTGTCTTATATATAAATATATTCCATTATTCAGGTAACAAAAAATACTCTCCCTTTTTTAATATAAAACCAAAGACGATCTAGAAATGCCTTATTCCCAGTACGCAAAGTATGATTGTCGAGTGGAGCAACATTTTTTTGAATTCCAAATTTTTGTACCTGTATTCCAAAAGCCCCAAAATATAGAATTGCAAAATGATAAGTTAAGCGGAGTTTGTCAGAGAATAGAATAAAATTCAATTTTTGTGATTTTGACAAACACTTTCATGTATATTTATTATTCTTTCAGGAGTCAATAGATTGACTTCTTAGACGATTACATTTACTCTCTCTCTGAATCGATTGCGAAATTAATTTATTAATTTATTTTTAAAATGCCAATAGCTTTTTACTCTTTTAATTGGTCTTAGGGAAGACGAAAGAGTTGTAAATGGCTACACTGATTTTTCTTATGAATATTCAAATTTTTAATAAGCTCACTTTCCATTTTTGAAAGCATCATAATTAAAATAAAAATAATATTAAAATGAAACTTCGATATTTCATTATTAATGAAATTAAAAAGGAATATAAAAAATTGATTGAAATTTTAAACCAATTTTCAAAAATTTTGTTATTTGTTGCCAACATTTCTTGTCACCTTGCATTTCACATATTACAAATATTTGTGATAATGATTTAACATTTAAATAGTAAACTTTTATTTGCAGTATTATTTTTTAAATTCATTTCACAGATATTTTTTCCACTTTATAAAAAAATTGATTTTTCAGATAAAAGGGTTAACAGTGATAAAGGAAGATAAACAAGATTTTAAAAAATTGAAAAATAATTTATAAATTTTTAAAAATTAAGAAATTGAAGAAGCTTCAATTAAGAAATGAATGAGAATAATCTAAGATGAATATTTTTATAATTAAATAACGAAATTTTTTTTTTGTATTTGCTTCAAAATACAATAATTAATTTATAACAAGTGTTTTAAATAAAGATCAATATTTTCTAAAATAGTTGTATTTCTCTGTATATTCTATTGTATGATACATGTATCCATGTAGTAACATAATTTTTTAAGTGTTTTAAAAATTTATTAATTACATGGGATTGACAGGAAAAAATGTAGTATATTAAATAAATTAATTTTAATTTATTTAGAAGTATGATGTACATTCCTCTTCCCTAATATCTTAAATAAATAGGTAGCGACTACCTAGGGGTAACCAAGATGGGAGCGAAATGGATCCCTCTCCCCACCCAAGCCATTTGTTAAAAAAATTAAAAAACTAGTTATTAAATTTCTCTAAATATTCATCAATTTTACTTTTAAAATTGACGTTTGAATACAAATTAAGTGCGTCCCTATTAGAGCTTTGCCCCCCTCCCATGCCTTTGAGGTTGTCGCGTAACGTTCTCCGAAAGTCAGAAGAATCGGGTGAAATCGTATAATTCTACAAGGTTGGATTATTGATTGTATAATTAAAACAATAATTTTGAGATTCTTGAATCGAGGCTCAGAAGTTCAAAATTCTTGAAATTTGGCAATAATAATTAGAGATCAATGGGCAACTTTTTAACATTTTTCAAAAAAATTTGTTGAGTTGGAAGGAAACTTTTAAAAAGTCAACTTTGGCAAACAATACTGATCTCTTCGAGGCAATTACCAAGTGTTGTAGTATTTTAAAGGCCACTGGTCGTCCTTGGTTATAAAATTTGATTAAATTATATTTATTTTTTTAATTTCAAATATTGTTAAAGACTTTTCAATTTTTATTACAAAGGTTTGAGTTTTATATTCAAAATGAGAGTAAAAAGGACAATACAATACCCAAAAATAAATAAAAATAGAAGGAAAAATTTCTAGGAAAAAATTGAGCTAGAACAGAAATGCCAAAACTACAAGAGTTAAGACAACAATTGAGGAACCAAGAAAATTAGAGCAGGAGAAAACCAGATGCATTATAGTATAGGAGGAACCTGTAGAGGAAATAAGAGAAATTTGCTCAAAAAATGCTTATGAAAATTATATAGTAATGGTGAATAAAGCCATCATAGTTTGGCTATGGATCTTTATTCAGCAGATATTTCGATATAAATGACGAACATCATCATTGTGTGTTAGGATGACAGAGGTGGGCTTTTTTGTTTTTCTTTGAGATCGCAAAAGGAGGCGCGGTTCCTGTAATTCCGCTTGGTATTTTGTCTTAATATAAAGACACGTCATATACGTCGAAATATTTGGGGTATAAAGAATATTAGATGGAGCGATTCTCTGATGGCTTTATTCATAAATAAAGGAGGCCCGGAGGTAAAAATGAATGATCCATAAAAGACAAACAATTCGATAAAAAAAAATTCCACAACACCTTAAACTTTTCATCTGTTCTCGAATTGTATCTGCAGACAGGAAATCTTCCGATGAATAAATTACTTCTTTACTCAGCTGTATAAAATGTCCATAAAGATCCAAAAAATGTGGTAATTTTCCATGTTGTTGACGAATTCTTTCCAAAGACCCATTAGGAATTGGTTTTCCCAGAGCATGATCATAAGATACTAAAAAATTAATTGAAAGTATCAAAATATATCGATAAAATTTTTAATTTCAAACTTACATTTAATTAGAGCGTTCAATATTTTTTTTCTTGCTTCAGGTGGCGCATCATTTATCATTTTTATTTTAAGATAATATATAGATAACTTTCTCTCCTTGAGACAAAATTATAATAAAAAATAACACTATTTACATAAAAAAAAATTTTAATTATTACAGAAGAAAATTTCAATTATTTTTTTACATAAATGTTGCAAATTTTATTAATAAATTAATATTTTATAAGATAAGAATTTGCTAAGGTTATTTAACTGTCAAAATTTGACAGAATCAAAACAGTCAAAGAATAAACTTTTAGATCACTGATATATAATATATTGTAATTAAATCAAAATGTATATTTAATTATGATATTTAATAATTTTTTTTTTAATTGTTTGAAAAATAGAAAACATGTTTATATTAAAAAATATTTATTTTTAGATTTTTGTTTTTTAATTTACATATATGACGATGATATTATTTTAAATTTAATTAATTTTTTTTGAAATTTAATAATTCAAAAAATTATAATATAAATAATAAATACAAATAAAATTTCATTAATTTTTTGAAAATAAAAAGCGGGAAATTTTAAATGTATTTTAATTTGCAAACTTTATATATTTATGCATAAATTGTTATATTTTTAAATAGTTTTTTATTACCGGCCTTTATTTATAGATAATTTATAAATTTAATCAAATAAAATAATCAGATTGAAGATAACTGTTAAAAAAATTACCTAAAGTTATACTCTTTGAGTTCATTTAAATATCTCCTTTATCTCCTGTACTTCTAATTTTACATTTATTAGGTTTTTTTTTTTTTTTTTTTTGATAATTTTTAAGGGAGATAATGAAATTGTAAGTATTTTAGATTTAATTTGTTTTATTATTTATTAGATAAAAACAGTAGGAAATTTAATTTATTTATGTTTTGAATACTCACAAACGATGCCCACGACAATCAAAAATCTATTTATCGAAAATGAAGTCCATTTATTAATATATAAATGATATAAAAATGAATTATTATTATAGTTTGTTATGGTTAGGTTTTTAGTCTTCGGCATTTGAGGCCATATAGACATTAATTATATATTTATTTATGCTACAATGATCGAAGCATTTTTATTTATTGGTTTCGGAATGTTTTAAATAAATTTTCATTGGATTGCCTGGGATCTGAACCACACCTTTTAGCTCTGATTGTTATCAATATTTATAATCTCTCGGCTACAGGGGGAAAGAGGGAATGTAGAATATTCTTGACTTAGTATTATTGAAAGATTTTTATTTTAGGGGCGATATTTTTGTTGAAAATTTAATTTTCTTTGTTTCTTTCCTCAAATTCTTTTCACTTATTTTATTTTCTCTTACCTATATATAAAATATATAGTAAGAAAGTATTGCGATCGCCAAAAATATCGATGTCGAGATTTCATTGGAAATATACGTTTTGAGGTTCCCTGAGTCTAAAAAAATAGGTCTCGCAAAATGGTCTGTGTCTGGGTACCTATGGTATCTTAGGTAAGGAATTCTGTGATTTGCGTTTAGTCACACCAGATTTTTTAAAAGTCTTTCTGCACTTCGTCTTTATTTATTTAAATTAATCGATAACCAATATAATTTAAATAAATTATTGTCGTTCAGGACAGGAAGCAAACCAGAGTCTTGGAACGTGAAGCGAAACCTCTATTTCTGCTTCAAAAGTCAAAGCAAATTTAATCTCTATTAGTAAATATAATATTGAAAATATAATTTCCATTAATAATATATCCTTTTATTCGCATATCACATTTACATTCACAATATTTACAATATAGCATAATTTTTTATGAATAAACAAAACTTGAATGAATTTATCATTGCAATGGATTTAAAATACGAAGATTTAATTTGTATAGTAATAATTTTTAGAAGAAGAAGAAGAAATGTGCATAGAATAATAATTGTGCAAAACCATTTATATAGATTTTGAAATAGATAAATATTTTAAATTATAAATGTATTTACATCTTTTTTATGAGGTAAATCATTAACATTTTAACTTTATTTAAAAATATTAAAATTAAACACTTTATCTTTTCTAATTATATACATTTTCTTAAAACACATGAATATATATATATTTATAATATGTATACATATTTCAAATATAAAAAAAAAATACATTAAATATTTTTTAAAGACAAATCAATAACAAATGCTGTTTTCTTTATTAAAAAAATCTATAAATGTTGCTAATAATATAACAACTCGAGTTTTAAAATCTAATTTTTCTATTTAATTTTAATTAAGTATAGATAATCTTTCCAACTTTTACTTTCAATATTGAATTTGAAAAATATAATTAAAGAATGAATTCATTTATTCTGTTTTATAGATTTAATATTTTTCAGAGAGCAAATCACTAAAAGAATGGAAAGATTGTCTTTTTAAGATATGTCTTGTAACATTGTTATCGTATCAAATTTTAAAGATAAATACTAATATATTTCACTGTAGAAAATAGACATTTTTGTTAAAAAATAATAAAATAGATTGAAGCCTAGTCAAATAATGGAGGCCTTAATAATTGACTTGAATAGAAATTTTAAAAAATATAATAATAAATTTATTTTGAAGGAAAAAATATAAGGCTAACTTTTCACTAAAAAATTTTTTGTATTTTAATAAATTAATACTTTAATCATTGTAAAACAATTTTAACCAAATGCTAATCACAACCTCTATAAGTATCATTCAGGAAGCACAAAAAGAGTTAGTTTTTAGTATTTTTGAGAGAGAGATTTTACTTTAGAAAACGGAATGTAATTGGTATGAATCATTTCCTTGTTTCTTTAAATATAATTCCCTTCATTCATTTTAACAAAAAACTAATTTGGTATTAAAATATTGTTTTTTTTTTTATTAATAATTAGGTGTATGGCCTAATTACCATACTTAATATAAATATTTCATTTAAAAAATTAATATTTCAATTTGTATAATAATAAATTAAATTTCTAAAACCTATATATACATTTTTTTTAATAGAATGATAAAGGATAAGTTTAAACATATAACTTTGCCTTATTTGTATTATAACTAAGAGTAGAAAATTTCATTTGGATAAAATTCTATAATTTGATTATTTGCTAGTTTGAAGACAGAGGTGTAGCAAGGAAGGGGGTGACCCACTGGCGCCTACCCAGGAGCACCAAAAACGCTTGGAAGGTCACTCTTAAGGCAAAGTAATATGTAATGATCGTCCGATATTAAAATAAAAAATTAAATCATTTTTTAAAATTTACTAAAATGAAATATTAATTTCTTAAAATATTTTGCCCCAAATTTTCAAAAATTAAGAGTTCCTATTAATGCATAATTTAAAATATTGATACTTTCAGTCATAAGTGTTTTTTATATTTTTTTATTTTATGTGATATCATAAAAATATATAATTTATTCTTATATTCTTATATATCCTAAATAGTATGAAATTTTTTATATATTTAAATGGAGATAGTATTTCATATAATTTATTTATTTATTATATTTATTCATAAAGACATAGTGTTTTTGAATTATTTATTATTTCATTTTAGTAATTAATAATTTTGGTATTTAAATATTTTTTATTTTTTATTTCAAAATTGATGAAACATCTAAATAAATTTTTTATTTGAGTGATAACAAAATTTTTTAATATACTGTATCCATGCATTATATTAATACTATTCAGTTCTTATAAAAGAAAAATGAATATCTTAATTAAATAATTTTATATTTACATTTTACTTATGTATCATATGAGCTCCTTAAAATAAATTATATAAATAGTAAGAAAAAAATGACTAAGTATATTTATTTGATCTTATAATCGTCACCTAGCTTTGGGACAATTTGCCTCCAACAATAGAAAGATCCGAGGCTTCAAAGCTATTCGTGTTAAACCAATCTCCTATAATCGTATACATTCGTAATGGGATGTATTTTCTTTTTCTTATTCTTTATACAGTGACGACAAAAACCGAACGGACTTTTTGGTCAACCTAATATATTTTTGAGATTTAAAACCCTCTTACAACTTTACCGAAACACAGACACTCCAATTAATTAATTTTGATTTATTTAAAATAAGTCCGGTCTCTCTCTTTGGAGGGTGCTAGCTTTCATCCTTTTAAGGAGCTCATATATTAAAATACAGTCTGATTCTAAATAAATGTAGATATATTATTTTATTAATATTAATGTTTGGACTTGATTGAAACAATTTTAGAATTAGAGCTTAAATTCATAAAAAATAATAAACAATATTTAAAAGAAAAAAAAAATAGTAGTTAACAAGAAATTGATTTCACATGTTTATAGGTTTAACTTTGAGCTTACTCGTTCTTAATAAGACTATGAGCTTATTATGAAAAAAAAAAAGAAAATAGATATTATATTTAACAATCAAAGGATATTATAAGGATAAGAAAAAGTGAAACTTTTTATTAATCTTCAATTTTAAATTAAATTTAGTTTTAATAATATCAATATTATTATCAGAGGCTCATTAGCCTCTTGGCAGTTACAAACTTCGTAGATATAAAATTTTTCAAATGTTTCAAATATAATGAAGATGCTTTCTATTTTCTATTTTTATCGGATTATTATACTGAGGGAGGCATTCGAACGAAATGTTATCATATTTGGATACTACTTTCATACATTATTATTTATTTGTGTGTAATCATTTATTCTCTTATATATAAATACTGAGAGGCATTGTTAAAATCAAGATATTCGCAATGGGCAATAATAAAATCTCATTTTAGTCATTTACGAATATTGGATTTCTTTAATCTTAGAGAGCACCATAAAGCCGGTTTTAGTTTAATGCTTAAAGGAGAAAAATATTTTGTCATGGAATTTTACAAGAAAATGTGATACACTGCAAATTACTGCTCATTTTTAAACACTCAAAAATGAATTAAAATAAAAGTTAAAAAAAAACACATACACACATCAGACATCAGAAAAAAGTGGGCCTAAGAGAGTGAAGGCGTTAGGACCTCTTCAGGATATTAGGCTAAAAAGATAAAATTATAAAGATGAAAAAATTTAATCACCAAACCCCCCCCCCCCTCCACGCCTAAATCCATACTCAGTAGAGAAGAATTTTTTTTAGACTTTTCAGTATCTGCGGCAATATAGACTTTAAACAATTCACTTATATAGATACTTATGATACTCTTATTCTTCTTTAAGCCATTTGGTTTAAGTAAATTTCTATTTAATTGACTAAGAATGCATGCATAAGCTTTTGATGTAAATCTAGGTCTGTCAGGGATAAACAGATATTTCATTCTCTTCTTTATATTTTAGCTATAAACCTATTTCCATTTTCAACTAAAAATATATTTTATTTGAAAATTGGTTTTTAAATTTGATAACAATTCGAATACCTCCTAATTTAATTTAATTAAAAATGAAATTTTCAAGAAATATATGTTTTCATGAAATAAGCTCTTTGAGTTTGTAAATTTTGATCATATACTATTTCTTGGACAAAAATAAATTAAGTTTAAACATTATCCCCAAATCAGAAATTATAAAATAGCTTTTAATTGTTTTTGAATTTTGGGGCTAATATTTTAAAAAAAGAATAAAGATAAATATTTAAAAGATCTTTATGTTCAGGACTAGTATTTCTCACCATGGTTTCTTTTTTTTGTTTTAGTCAAGCCTGCTTGCGTCATCGTCAGGAATATTTTCAAGTGAATTTCTCCAATAATAATAAGGTGGGCCACTTGTAAAACAATATTTCCTATTCAGTGGCAATTCATTATCCACATAATACATTAGATAAAAGTTACACATTTCATCATTATTTGTAGGCCTAAAAATTAAAAAAAAAAATTAAAAATTATTCTTAAATTTAAAAAACAAACTAAATAAGTCGAATAGAATTTTGACGTTTCCTTCAAGAATCGACTTAAAAAAATGCAACTATATATATATATATATATATTACTTCCATATTCCACAGAAATTTACAAAAATTGAATATCTAAAGCAGCGGTCACTAACACGGGCGTATCTCAATGTGTTGGGGAGTCTACTCCTCCAGCAAAATAAAATCTATATTTTTTTGAAAAGAAAGGGTGGAAATATTTAAAAATTCTGATAAATGGCAATTTTTTTTTTTTTTTTTGAGAAGAAACTATTGTAAAAGTTGGCAAAATTTGCTTTATTAAAAAAAATATCAGAATTTTGTTGGCATTCTTTACGTTTTTCCACTCTAAAAACCTTCTTAGTTACGCCACTAATCACAAATTTATAGCCCTGGAGGTTTAGGAATCATCTAAGAAGTTTTCAGGGGAAAATGTGGAGGAAAAAATAAATGAAAATCAAGAATGATTTTCGTTTCACAACAAATTCTAATTATTTACAATCTCAAAGTTTATATGAAAAAATTATTAATAATTTCCCAGAGAGTCATATTTTTTAAATTTATTATTTAGGAAAATTATATTTTTGTCTTTTTGGCTTTAAATTATTATTATTATTATTATTGTGTGTTCTAATTATTGTATTGTAGATTTTGTTGATTTTCAAGTTGTGCTAGCTAATTACCTTCTCAAACTTTCTATATGTTTGCATTCTTTAAATTATAATAATTCTCTTAATTATTTATTTTTATTCATAAGGAATATGAGGAATATAGAAGTAATGTATAGTCCTTTTTCAATCAAATAATAAGAAATAATTTACCCAATAAAAGTGGGGTAGTCGCGATTACTTTCCATTGTGCACCGTGCAGCCTAAAACATTTATTTAATTAATTTATTGAACATTTCTATAAAATAATTAATTACAACATACTAATTTATCGCCTCTGAGAATGACACCTGAATTTTGAACAGGATAAAACATTTGTGGAGTCTGAGGATCTCTTTTCCCTAGAAGTGTCCATTGGTCAACTCCATTTTCATCAGGTCTTATTGCATATCCAGAAACAACTTTCCCTAAAAAAAAGAAAGAAAGAAAACAAATTTAGATTATTATTTATTGTTATATTTTGAATTTTATCTCACCAAGGCTATGTGTATGTGTGCGAAAAGCGAATGGATAAATTCGTTTATCTTCGGTTATTTCACATGAAGTTTCCATATGTTCAATTTGTTTAGGTGGGATCATTCCTCCGGTTCCTAAAAGTAGCACGCCAGCTAATTTACTCATGCTATAAAAGATGAGAAATTTTTATATAAACTGTTTTGAAGAAAATGAAAAGAAAATATTATTATTAGAGATACTCACGATCGTTCAGTATAATGTAAAAATAATCCCGAATCATCTGTACTGCCATCTAAAAAATTATTATATACATTCAGAAATTTAAACTTGTAATTTCAAGTAAAAGCCTTTGGGTGAACAATTTGAATGAGAAATTTTAGTGATTAGGTTTAAAAAAATATATATTTCTACCTTTGAATTTATCAATATGTGCATAGTGGACTTGAAGTACCAAGTATTGGATAGGTGAATCTCCACCAACTTTAAAACCAACTCCGTTTGGAAGTTGCAAAGGAGGCGCGTCCCTTGCCCAGGCATAAATTACCTAAAAAAAAAAAAAACAAAGAATAAATTCATAGAAATTAATAACTTAATACTGAAATACACTGGGATAAAATTTTAGGAAAAAGAGTTTTTTTTTTTTTTTTTTTACACATCTTAATAGAGATTTATGGAGAAGTATTTTATAAGACCAGTAATCAATCTCACTCATAATCATGGGTCGAAACATTTAGATTTTTTTTTTAAAGTCCTTTTCGGCATCTTAGGCCATTTAGACTCCGTCCTTATTTAATTAAATTAATTGGTAGCCAATGTAATTCAAATAAATTTTTGTCGCACAGGACGGGAAGCGAACCTCTGACCTTTGGAACATGAAGCTAGACCTCTAGCTCTGCACCAAGGGATAGGGCCATTTAGATTTATATATACAGTTCCCAACCTTTTTTTGACTTCTGTTCTCCTCTGTAGCCTATTTCATTAAATTGTGCCCCTTTTATAAAAATAAATGTATGGTGGCAAGAATGTATATTTTCCGTCATTGATTTTTTTATTTCGCATATCCCCAAACAACTAATCGCATATTCCAGGCTATAAACCGCTGATAGAAATAATGGGTTATAGTGTCGTTTTTTAAGTTTTTAACTTTTTCCCTATTAAATAGAAATTAATTAAAAATAATGATATGCAGGATAATAATAATAAAAAAAGAAATAAGTAAGCTAGTCAGACTTTTTTTTATTAGACACTCCCTATAATTTTTTCCCAACCCTCCCTATTTGTCAAAGCCGGTCAAAATTACTGGGAGAAGTGTGTATTGGATGCAAAGCCTCTGAGCTCCCTATTTAGGTAGGAAGGAGGAAATTAGCTCAAAACCTATTCTCACTCAGGCGGTCACACCTTGTAAGTACGTCAATGACGATCACGATTTACCCAAGATAAGAATGTTATTCTGCTAGCTAAATGCTTTCTCCTCAAAAATGAATTAATGCATAGACAAATAAGAAAAATGCGGTAGGACCGAAATTCATAAGAGCCCCCCTTGGAGGCAATATCTAGGCCTAGACTGAATTTTTGAGCCTCACTTCTTATAAATCAAGATCCAATTTAAGCTAGTTCTCTTCTTTCTAATCAAACGGCAATGCGACGGACCCCATGCTCTCTTTATATATCTGTTGAATCTATAATTCTCATATACGAGAAAAAGGTAAAAATCCATCTAAAAAGAGGTCAGAGAGGGGAAACGTCGTAGAAGGTTAAAGGCATATACAAGAAAAAATGGAAGAATCTCTGCCTCCTGAAAAGTTCGGGTAGTTTAAAAATAAATTCATTGAAATGTTTAAAAATATTTTAAAATTAAAAATATTTATAAAGGGAGATTAGTAATAAATTTTTTGCATTCCAATCCCAATCATGAAAAGACCGGCCCTCCTACAACTTTATCTAAAACTTATCGAATCATCATTATCTAGCTTACTTATCAAATTTGAGCCTAAAGCGCTTTTTTATTTTGTATATAGGCATATACAAACCAAGAATCCTAACCGAGGGATTTTAGATAAAAATCCATAAATATGAATACTATAAATAATCTAAATTTAAATGAATTCTATGAATAGTTCAATTTGAAAAACAATTTTTTGGGCCCGAAAGTCAGATTTGGGATATTTTGACGAGGAGACTATCCCTTAAAAATAAGCTTACGAAATGAGGTACAAATAAAAAACAATCAACTTCATGATTTGGTGTATAATTAGACAAAGCGAATTCAATACTGATTTAACTCTCTCTTATAAATAAAAAAATACACTAAAATAAACAAAATTATTTAGTTTAAAATTTATATTTATAATTTATCAAAAAGAGTGGTCTCATTCATCAACTTGAAATTTTTTTGTCATCAAAATTTGCATGAATGAAAAATATCCAAAGCTATATTCTCCGACCCTTATTTGTAAGAGTTTCCTCGTATCTTTTCAAGCAAACTTTTATCTCTGCTCTTTGGATTTTCCCTTTCTATCCTGCTTTAACGATCGATAAAAGGCTTCGAGTGAAGTTGTGGGTGTTTGTTAGCTGCCTGTTGCTCTCCAACTTCCATTCATTTAATAGAAATTGGATGACTACCCATTGGGAATTTGATTTGTCAATTGAGTTTATTCCCTTAACAAAATAACATCCAAACAACAAAATAAATTGAAGAAAAATATATTTATTTCTTCCTAAGTTAATTTTTAAAAGACAGATTTGATTTCATCTGGTTGTAATTGTATTTTTGTTAGTGAGATTGGACCATACGAGAATTGAAACCAGCCTCTTCAAAATTATTCGGCTGTGAAAGTTTTCATTTTTATTTTTATTACAATTTTCTTTTCTAATTTCTCGTCTATTGACTCAACAAAATTGTGTTTGCTCTTCCCCTCCCCAAATATCTTAGCAATTCTTCTTTGAATCGAACGTTTTTCCTTATTTGTTGAAACAAATTTTCAAGCCTGATTGGAATTTATCATGTTGACTTTCAGAGCACGCTATGAGAAACAATTGCTGTATCATGCCGTTCCATAAATCCTCCCAATATATATACATATATATCAAAAAATATTCTCTTTAATGGAGAAGTTCTCTTATCAAGAAGCACTTCTTTAATGTAAACACTTCAAAATTAGTCTTTCTTAGTCTAGTATATTTTAGGAAAGAGCCCATAGTATGAATGTACTTATTAGCTAGCTTGAAATCAATATTAAAGAGGAGACATGAAATAAAAGTAAATTCCGAGATAAAAATAGAAGGTTGCCGACAGAAATCGGCTAGATATAAGGTGTGTTTCATCGTGCAGATAAAGAAATAATTAAGACTAAATTCTAATGTTTTAAAAGTCCGGATTCAACATAAAATTTAATTAGTGACATAGCTAGTGTCCTTTGAGCCCCAGACAGATTTTCGTAGTACCTCATAAAAAAGGTGTGATAGGTTTTAATTAACTAAGTTATTTTTTTCGAATCACTTTTGGGATATTACGTTTTTTTTTTATTCTCGCCTAAATTTTAATTAATTTGTTCCGTGAGTGCCAAATCTCGATTTGCTCTTCTATAGATTTATAGATGAATGACCAATGAAAAACTCTGATTCTTCAAAAAATGACGTCGCTAAAGGGCTAAAGCCGCCTGCCCCACCCTCTCAACGTCCCATAAAAGTAGGTTAACTAGTCAAAAACGACTGGTCGATCTAAAAATCTCTATATTCTCTTAAAACTAAAAAAAAGTTTGCCCAATTACAGGAGTTTATTTTTATTTGTTCTTTACATTTCTATTTTAAGGTAGGGAATATTTTTCTAAGCCCTTTTGAATCAGTTTGAAATGTTTTATTCTGGTTATATGCTGTTGGCAAAAGGCGAGTGCGTGGGTGTCCCATCCTCCTTAACTACCCCCAACCCTTTAGAGAAGGCATTTGCGTCAGAGTGACGTCAGAGCCCATTCACAAGTGCGTTCATTGATGGGAAAAGAAACAAACGGCTCCGATTATCAAATATTTGCCAAAAACACTATCTAATATTAAATTTTATCAATGACATTTTTATTTAATTATTTTGATTAATGTTAGTATATGATAAACAATAGAGCCAATATTTAAAGGCAGTTGCGTAAAATGGCTTTGCAAGGCCGTTCTTTGGAGAATTTTTATTTTATCAAAAAAAAAAAAAAAAAACTCAATAAAATTATAGAATATTATTCTGACTTGGGTGTTGACTGTGACTCTCACCTCCAAATTGTGGGGTATTGTCATTCTGAATAAGATAAATTGATACCACCATTCATTCACCATTTCCAATTAAAAAATCCTTAAGAAATTAATAGAAAGTACTTTTTAAAATCCCTTTTAGTTGATAAAGGGACGACACAAAAACTCTATCTTAACATATAATAGAATTGTCTAGAAACCGACCTTGATGAAGATTATTATCCTATAAATAGGGAGGCCATCTACTCATTAGAATTTGAAGGGACATCTAAAAATAGAATCCATGGCATCTTATCACTGTCCATTTTATCTACTCAAGTCGGACTAAGTGACCTATTTTAGAAGAACCATCTATATTGAATCAATATGTTACCTATTCTATGAAATATTATAGTATAAGGAAAGGTATTGCGATCTTGAGTTTTCAACGGAAATATACTCTTTAAAATTGCATGAATTCAAAAATATTATTTTTGAAAAAAATTGTCTGAAATGAGTGTAAGAATATATGGATAGATTTGTAGAAAAAATGTCAGAAAAAAAAACAAAAATTTCAGAGGCTAGGATATGGTAGTAAATTTTGAGTAAGATCATCCAACCGGAAGTAATATTCTACTGAAGTATTTTTTAAGTTTCTTTTATCTATCATATTAGTCTCCTATGCATATCTTTAAGGATATTTAAATGAGAGCGTAAGCCTATCTATCTATCATTTGTTGTTAGAAATTAAGTTAATAAAGAAAACATTGAGAGTTTTCGCGGCGGACCTTGTATGTTATCGAAGGCGCCCCAGGGTAGTGCGGCACACATTTTGATGTAGCTCGTTACACCATCAAGATTTATTACTATCACTAAAAATATATTCAAAATTTCTAACCTGCGATCCTGATTCACAAGGACTCGAAGCTTCCGAATTCTCTCCAGACGATTTCATTTCTCCACAATCCCTGAAATAAAAGAAAATAGAATAATACAAAAACGACCTTCTATTAGTTCATTTTATATTCTTCTATTGTTTTGGAAATTGAAATACTCTTATGTATGTATGTGTGTGTGTGTTTATTTATGCCATATTGCGGGCCGATTCGCTTGGCTATCATTTAAATGAAAAATTTGTTTTCATTTTACACTCAATTTATTTGATGAAAGTAATTTCTTAGGAAAACAATTTTGAGAGAAAAGAAAATACGAATATAGGTGAAGGATGAATTTATAATACCTACCTACTATTCAGTAATAATTGGATTTTGAATATGCTTTATTATTATAATAAATAATCTCATAGATTCCCGCCCATTTTTTTTTTATTGTATTTTAAACTCCTTTTCAGCTGCAGAGGTCATTTAGAGTTTGACAATTTACATTTTATTTTTTTTTAAGTCTTTTTCGGCATCTAAACTCCGACCTTATTAATTTATACGAATTGGTAACCAATAAAATATAAATAAATTTTTGCCGCTCAGGACGGGAAGCGAACCGCTGACCTTTGACCTTCACTTCTGCACAAAGGGAGAGGGCAACAATTTTTATTTGTATGGTTTTAAATGGTTAAATATCGATGACTATCGGCTGACGTTATACATTAATGTTTTCTTGAGTATCAGCGGTGTTTGGCCTTAACAATCTTGGTGGCTCCCCCCCAGTTTGTATTCATATTAAGAATATAATTTAATAAAAAAATATTAAATATAAAATAAGAAAAATTTTGGTAGAATTTTACGATTATCTCATAAATCACTATCTATTCTATTAGTTTTTAGACAAAGTCTATGTGTTTGTAACGCAAAAATACTGAACGAATTTTCATGGTGTTTTTTCCAATGTGAAGAGAATTTTTTTGGAATGCTTTTAGGCTATGATTAATTCAGATTAGGGGTAGGGATTTCATTTTAGTAAGAAATTGATTATCTCCGAGATTTATAGGCGAATATTCATAGGATTTTTTCAGGGCGTAGAGGGTTTTACAGAGGTTGGAAGTTATAAGCAAGTCAGATTAGGGGTAGAGAACCCCCTGTTTAGGGGGTATAAATCAAAATTTATTTTGGAACGTGTTAATTTGGGCAGCCGTGGACGGATTTTAAGATGAGGTGTTCCCGGGATATAAATAAGTGAAAAATAACATTAAATACTGGAAGCGTTTATGAAAAATATCTGAAACGTGAACGAGAGTCGCTTCACATGATTATTTACTTGCAACTTTCTTTGTTTTCAGGCTGATCGAACAGGATAATGATAAAAAATTAACACTTGAAATATTAATAATGACACAACTAATTAATAATTAATGACCACCTTGGTATCACTTTGGACTCAGATTCTATCTATTATAAAAAGAGAAAAAAGATAGGCAAAAATATTTTCGACAGAAGAGGCAGGTGATGCAGAGGGCCTAGAAGGGCTGCTAGTTATTTAATAAAAATTAAATTGTGGTGCCCCTCTTGTGAAGAGAATAACATTTTTTCTCCCATTTAGATTTTTCTGAGCCAATTATTTTCTTTCTTCCAAAATTTTTGTTAAATTTAAATTTTTTTAGCTTTCTTTTTTTTCGGCCCTTAAATATTTCTAATTCCCCAACTCTTCTCCTTTGGGAGAATCGGCCTCTACACCTAACAGGAGTTACTTGAAAATTTCATTAAATAAAATTATTTAATAAAAAAATCTTGGTCGTCTAAATCTTTTGACCTCCAAACTCATCGTCACCTATATTGCCACAACCTCATTCATTCATTCAAAGGTATCGGGAGCTGACTCTTGAGATTACTCCTTGAAGTACTTTCTTGGGATTGTATTGGGGTAGGTTCCCATTTCTTTTCTAGGACAAAGTGATAGAATTGGAAAAAATCAAGATTTTAACCTTAACTGCTTTTTTTTTTCTTTTCTTCTGCTTATCTCATCCTTGAGGCCAAAATAACTTCTATTTTTATGTTTTGTTATCACTATTATTATGTGATTTTTATCAATCATCATCAAAGTAATTCAAACCCATATTACATACTATTTTTTGCATGAAAATAGAAAAATAAAATCAATAAAATCTTTTTTTAAAAGTAGGTCAATTAGTAATTAGCCACTGTGGCAAAAACTGAGTATTCTTTTCTAAAATTTTATTTATAAATAATTACAAATCCCTATACTTAATTATTATAGTATTCTATAAATCACTTTTAAGAAAAATAAAAATTTTTAATAAAATAACAAATCATTTATCATCATATTTTATCTAATCTCCTTTTATTAACGGGTATTTGTCCTAAAGTTATAATTTTTGTTTTCAGTGGACAGTGAAAGCTCCGTTGTAAGAGTTCATCGCTCCAAAATAAATCGTAAACTACTTATATTCGGTGAGTGGGAAATTTTATATTTGAAAAACATAACTGTATATAATATAAAAGTAATTGTAGGTTAAAACCTGCATTCAGGTGTCGTAGCTAAAGTCAGCTCCAGTGGTCCTTTTTTAGGAGCTGTGATTTTGGCTTATAAAGTGTGAAAATGAACCCGAGCCAGGAAAACTTTTAAAATGTGTTTTTTATATTAAGTCCAAATTATATTTTCTGGGGAGGGGGAAGGAGAGATCAGCCACTATTCTAATGTCCTGGATAACTGTCCCAATGCTAGGCTTAATTTTGCTACTCCCTTTCAAAAGGAAAATACGCTTTACACTCTGTCGGTTTGACAACCAGTTGTAATTTTTTGTAATATTATTTACATGGGAAGTATAATAAGCTCTCATATTGCCAAGTTTCAAAAATAACAGTATTTATTATGAATAATGCATTATAGGATCAAACAATATTTGTGGAACAATATTTGTTATATAAAAAAGTTAAAAAAAAAAAACAAACATAAAACTCGATATTGCTTTCTGGGACTTCATTAACATTTAATTTTCTTTAAAAATGGGTTTAAATACCGAAGCATTCATCTTTAATGGTTAGCCAGTCATTAATGGAAAATATCGCCTTTTACGAAGTGGAGTGGATGCTGGGTGGGGTTGAATCTTGCTTAAATTTTAAAAGGTCAAAAGTCATGGAAAATTCCTGGAATATCACACCCACGTATTTATATATATTTATATTCAGATCATTTCCAATTAAAAAGAAATTAGATTAGCTAGATACTTTTTCATCATATAAAAAAAATGATTTTCCTTTGTGTATAAATATGAATCAAAGCTTTTAGTTTAATTAATTAATGTTTGCAAATGGAGATAAATTAAATAAACAAATTCACTTACCAAACTGCTTTCCTGCTGCCTGGTGTTTTGCATCCATAAAGTAAAATGTGATGAGCAGTCTCCATTGTGGCATTCGGCTCAAAGCCCACTGAAAAAATTTTATTTATTAAATTTTCTTAATGGTTCCAGATAGTCAACTTTTTTAAAGAGATAAAGTCAATTATACATATAAATATATTATTAGGCTAGAAATAAATGTTCACTAATGTCCAAATATTCGATTCCGAAAAGGACAAAAAAATTATTCGTAATTATTTTTTCTAAACTAAACTATTTTTTCCAAATATATATACTAAGAGTTTACTTTTTGGTTTGTGCTTACAAACAGTAGCGTAACGGATTTTTATTTGGATGGGGCCCAATTGAGTTTGGAAGGAGACAAAAAATTTTTTTTTGTACGCTGTTTAGATTTCTTTTTTCTTTTTTTTGTCCAAGTAGTTCTTATTATAAATTCAAATTAAACTTTCCAGTATTATTTTTGCAATTTTTTTTGAATTTGGTGAATACTTCATTGCTTACAAAAGTCTTCAAGTTTCAAAAAGTCATGTGGATTGTTATAAATAAAATGAAATAAATATTTCCATTCTCCACTCTATAATATTAATTAATACCCAGTTTTATTATCTGTTCAAGGTCCCTCTTTTCGAATTTGTTTTCCAGCTATAATAGATCTTCTTTTGTTATGATAGAAATAAATGATCACTAATGAAGAGAATAAAAAGAAGTTTTGTAATATGATGGCCATATCATGCGAAATGTACGTTATAATCAAATCACTTCAATGCAGACTTCTTCTCTTTGTCTTCACTCCTTAAAACGAGTTTTCCTTTTTACTTCCTCTTACCTATATATATATATAATATATATTATAGCGAAAGTATTGCGATCGCGAAAAATTCGATGTCGAGATTTCAACTGAAATACAAGGGTTACCTTTTATATTTCGGAATTGTGGTAAACTAGTGCTGCTGACTCTTCTATCGTAAAGTGTGACATTTTTGATGGTATACGTACTCAGAACATATTGACATTCTTGCGCTATTTGTAGAGTTTACAATAACTTGAAATCATCTCGGCTAAAAATGGAATTAAATCGTGAACATTTTCGAGCGATTATTTTTTACAACTTTAGACGTGGATTAACCTAACAATAGTGCATCGATGAACTTAATTCGACTTTTGACGATGAAGCATCATCAAGGACTACTGTTTATCGATGGTTTACCCTCTTCAATCGTGGCCGTAGTTCGGTTAAGGACGAATTTCGTGAAGGTCGTTCAAAATCGGTTGTTGTTCCGGAAAATATTGATGCTGTGCGTGTACTGATACTGCAAGTTCGTGACTTATCGTGAGAATGAAGTATCCTTGGGCTTAGTGGACCAGCATACATTCAATATTGCATGAACATTTGGCCGTCAAAAATATTTGTTTTTGATCTAAAATCCCGAATTATAAAAGGCAACCCTAGTAGCAGGCGACTAAAAAGTATTAGTACTTTACTGGTTTTTTAGTTTTTTTTTTCGATTTTCTCAAAATCCGCTCTAGCGTTTTTGATTAAAATTCATATATGAATTATGTTTTAGATGATCTTCTAAATGTACTAATTGTTACCCGCGTTGGTTATTAAATATGCTCTAGATATTATCCATTTTCCACTGCAAAATAATGTGAGGCCTTCAATTTGGGATTTTAAGAAATCCATAGAAGACATAGACAACTCGTTGCCAGGCTAAATGGGAATGAAAAAATTGGTGGTACGCCTATACCTCTCATGTCTGATATATTATAAAAAGAAAAAACTGGTATGATAAGAGATATCATACAACTTTCTCTTACCTGATTAGGCAAGAGAAAGTAATGTGATGTGTTGTCACACTAGTTTTTTTGTCGGTATATTTTTCTTTATGGTAGTATATTAGTTCGCGATAGGTAAATAGTGGTACCACCAATTTTTTCATTCCAAATTTATTCCATGGAAAATATTTATATTTATCAAAAAAAAAAATAAATTAACAATTAAATCTCGTTTATTATATTTATAATGTTTTGTTTGAGTTTGTAATGAATGTATTTTAAGGAATGGCTAGTACACGACCTGAATAATAATAAAAAACATCTCGTTTTTCAGCCTGGAGTAGCTTTTCGTTTTTGAAAAATCATGTTCACGTACAGTCAGACCATTTTTGCAAGATCCATTTTTTGAGACTCCAGGGATTTCAGGGATTTCAAAACGTGTATTTCTCTTAAAATCTCGACATGTTTTTTTTTTGAAATCTCAATAATTACTCACTATATATATATATATATATATATATATATAAGAAAAAGTAATAGGTCTACAAAAAATATCTGGTGTGATAGCAGGTGTGACCTAAGCAGATAAGAGGTACTATTGATCATGCCAGATTTTTTTTGCACTTGTTTCTTTTTCAAAAGTGCAATTTTTTTAGTCATTTTTCTTTGATTTTTATTTTTTTTTTTGTATTTTCTTTGACTGGAATTCCTGATTAAAAAGTATTTATTCTTAATGACAAAGAAATAATTTAAAACGAATTATGGTTGTTATCTTTTATTTACAAATTTTATCTCTAATATTCTCTTCAAGTTCATCCTTAATTACTTCAAATTATATTATTCATAAAGTCAATGTCACAACAGTGTGGTGTCTTTAGAATTTACGCGAAATTTTATTAAAATAATTAAATAATTAAAATTTATTGTATTAACTCACACTATAAGAGATGAAATCATTATTATTCTTAGAAAAATTACAATTTTTTATGTTGTCATTACATCCATCAACGTCATTTAAATATTATTATTATCTTAAGATCATTGCTAATAATATTCTAGTAATAGTCTAGCTATTATTCTAATAAGGAACATTTTTTATGCAAGTTCATATTAAATCATTGAATGAATCTTAATTAAGAATTTTCTGAGAAAAAAAGAGCAAATATTTAAATTAAAAACTTTTATGAGTTAAGAATATTAACTCTTATTTTTGGCGGATGGGCTTTGGCCTAAAGCCGAAAATAAAGAAAAAAAAAAAAAAAAAAAACTTATTTTATAGATTATTAAATATTCTTTTTTTTTTTCTCAT
>JAAAKE020159902.1:0-12111 GCA_010014785.2 Anisolabis maritima
GTTATAGTTTTTGGGTGTTTTTGTGGGGGGTGGGTTTGGGGGGAGGGGGGGGGGGGGGGGGGGGGGTTGGGGGGGGGGGGGGGGGGGGGGGGAGCAGATAGATACATATTTTCTTCATATAATTTTTTTCCGTGGGTAGTGAATAAAATGAGTAGAACTTTTTTAGTGAGAGTTTAATTAACACTTTTTAGCAACAGTTCGTACCTTCAACAGACCTGTAATGGATGAAATTACAATTGTCATTTTAAGATATGTAAAATTTTTTTTTCTTTTTAAATAATATTTATACAACTGTAATTATATATGTTTATCTTAACTTAAAAGACATTTGTAATTTAATTTATTACAGGTCTAATGAAGGCCGAAACGTAAACTCTCACGCATTTTATTCCCTAGCCAACCTACTCAGCCTATTTATTACCTTATCTATCGTATTTAAAATAATTTACACCTATAATAATATTTTTAAAATGATTGTACATTTTGGATTTGACCCAGGGTTTTCCACATTCACGCCAGGCATGTTCTTAGAACAATATCTCAATCCCTCTATTGATTCATGCTTTATAATCCTATAAAGCATTATGTGAAAACCTTTTATCCAAATAAATCAGCATTGTAGGAGAAACTTTGTAAATTTGTATTGTATACCCCCCCCCCCCCCCGAGAGCCTAGTACTGAAGTTATATTAACTAGATGATGATCTATAAACTTTAAGTTACGATTTTGGAGGAAATTTAAACTAGTTGGGGGGGGGGGGGGAACTTGCCTAAATAAGACATGCCCTAAGAACAACTTCAGAAAAATAACCGGCGTTGATATTTAAAACACTTCTTTTAAATGAATTAATAATTCAACAGTAAAAAATTTTTAAACTCCTTAAAAATAAAATAAAATACAATAATCCCCCAAAAAAATTGCAATTATCTCAAATCGAACACCTAAATCTACAAAGTTTCTCTTACAATGCTAATTTATTTGAATAACAGATTTTCAAATAATGCTTTATGGGATTATAAAGCACGAATCAATAGATCTTGTTCTAAGAGTGAACATGTCCGGCGCGAAAGTGGAAAATCCTGGATCGAGTCCAGAATGCACAATCATTTTACAAATATTATTATAAAACTTTAGTTATTTTGCTTTCATTTGAATTGGTTAAGTACTTCGAAGTTTGTTTTGAAATTGCTTATATTTTCAGCTTTCTTTTGCTCGCCAAATAATTTCCTAAATCAAACCCTTTTCTCTTCTTTCCCGCCCCCCTCGTCACTCCTCTCCCTCTTTAGATAAGTTTTTATGAGTTTAAGAATTGGTCTTCAAGAACATTAGTGGAGTGGTCTTAAAAAGTTTTAAAAAGATCTCCAAAAGAAAAAGAATCATCGGATAGGTGTTACGATTAACATGCTTTAGAAGGATAAATAAAAGGCCTGCTACTTTAATAGAGTCATTTAGGCTTAGTAATAACCCTACTTTTAGTTTCTATAAATAAAACCCATTGAAGCTTGAAGTTTGTTTGTATTTTGATATGAATGAATCGAGTGAAAATCTTAATTCCAAAACAGTGGAGTAGAAAAGGGAGGCTCAGGAAGATCAAGTCCACCCCCTCCATCCCCCTAATGACCTTAAATAAAAGTGTTTATTTTCATTCCTTTCAAAAGTTAGTTTGCTTTAATAAAAAAAATTAACACTTAGATTTAAAACTCTCTCTCTCTCTCACTTTCTATATATTAATATTTAAAAATATTCAAAATCAATTGGACAGCCTGTATCTTTAGTTTCGTCTTAGAAGAGCTATATTAAATTCAAAATCATCAAATTTCAACTATTATTAAATTTATTATCTTTGGATTTCATCTTCATATCCCCAGGCCCCCAAGTTGACCGTCGATCGATTTCTGAGATTAAATGACAAAAAATCAACTCAATATTTTCACAAAGAAAAATAAAAATAAATATTTAGTTAAAAAGCTTTAAAAATAATCATTTTTTTAAAGATCTTTAGTGAAAAGCTTACTAATTTTTTTTTAACATGGCTTAGGGAACACATTTGGGAGTAATATGATTGATAAGCCAATAAATAATGTTTTTATTATTTTCAAGTATCTCAATAAAATTAATTTATGTATTTAAAAAAATTATTCTGAGATTTATTTAAAAATAATAAATAAATAAATAGTTCTTTACTGTCCTGGGTATAAAAGACATTTGAGAAGGCGATTGGAATGCAACTTGTGTCCAAGTTCTATGGCAAAAAAAAATATACAAATCTAATTAGATGCAGAGCCAGCTAACACTTTTATGGGCCACCTGATAAATTGAGAATATCTTTTTATAATATCTTGATATCCACTATTAATTTTGGACTGGATTTTCAAAATTTTGTTCAACAAAATGAAAAACAAACATTTTTGAAATAATTAGACAATAATTAGATGGGGGTTACCTTTTGACAAGTCTGATCCGGTTAAATATCTCATATATATTAAATTAATTCATCAAGAATATTTTCGCTCTTCCGTTTTTATTATTTATTTATTTTTGGCTGTCATTCAGGCTACATTTACAAAACACCATATAAAATCCAAGAATATAATTACATAATAAATTCAAGAAATATTTTAAACGATGGAGTTTATAGAGAAATGAAGCTATTTGCTCAGGTAACACTAATTTCACTTTAATGACAAATATTTCGGTCAGTGAAGTGAAAACGGTATTAATTATTTTTCAGAATCTTGAACTCCGTCCAGAGTTACAAAATATAATATCCAATTTTATATGATTCTCTGTTAATAATTTTATATTATAGGACAAAAAAGATCTGGTGTGGTTAAACGCACATCACATAACTTCCTCTTATCTAAAATAAGGAAAGCTGAGTGATGTGTTATACCAGATTTTTTGTGGCAGCCATCAAACAATTTTGGGAGGATAAGGCTTAGTAGATTTCAAAGAACATCTAATAAATAATTGTTTTAAGTATTTTATACAAAATCGAGAAAAAAAAAAATATTCCAATAAAGTTTTAGTACTCTTTGACCGATTTCCTTGAAAAGCTTCGAGGAGCTTGCAACGAGGGTGTCTAACTTAAATATAAAATTTCAGCTTCGTATGTTTTTTTGTTTTTGAGAAATCTGTTCATAGACAGGCGATTTTGTGAGACGCATTTTTAGACTCAGGTGGGTGGCCTCAAAACGAACATTTCCGTTAAAATCTCGACACCAATTTTTTTGGCGATTGCAATACTTGCTCACTATATATTTCATATAATGATAAGAGGAAGTAAAAAATGAATGAGGAAAAAAAATATTTAATTTCTACAGGCTATATTATTTATTTAGTAGCCACATAAAAGCATAATTTATAAAATAGCAGAAATAAAAAAGCAATAATAATAATAATAATGATGATGATGATGATGATAGACTAATTTAATGAATAGAAAAAAAAATTCAAAAAAAAAAAAAAAATGCTTTTAATTTCAAAGATTACAAATTATAAATATAATTCCTCTACATTAATAATAGTCTATATTAGTCATTTTCGTTTGAAAAGGGTAATTAGATATTAAAGAGCAATAAGTTCTAATGGAATACGATATTCCATTTGTTGTGAAAGGGAGTTTTGTTGAGAGATTAAAATGTATTAATTACCCTTTAAAGGATCATTTCCTTTTCTAGTGAAAATTTCTTTATGATTTTCTCGAAAAGGTCCCCAAGATCTTTGTAAAAAGAGAGTAAATTGTTTTGACATTTGGTTAGAATGTTAAGGTTAATTTTTTGCAGCCAGAAGAAAAAAAATTCTATTATATAAATAAAATTCTTTATTTCTTATTGCTTCAACGATTCAATCGATGCTTTGCGATCTTCTTCAGGATCTGTATTTTACACATAGTAAAGGAGTAAAAGAGGTGATAGCATGTTTTTATTAATCACATTGAAGTTTGTAAAGCCATTATTGATTGCTTTATCCCATTTTGTACAGTGAGTATTTGTGTTTTAATATAAACAATAATGATAGCAAATATGTATTAAAATTTAAAAAATAAAAATAAAAAAAAATAATTTGATATTTGTTTATATTTTAAATATCACTAAAACTAGATTCTTCTTTGTTCTAATCCATTATAAATTATGACTGGTGTTCAATTTGATAAGTGATGAATGAAAAAAAATTTATGAATAAAAAATACCAAAATAAAATTTTTATAAAACTAAAGATTAAAATTTTAATTAAATTCCAATTCTCTCACTCCGTTCCTTTTATTATTATCTTCACGATGATATAGATTATTATATTTTATTATTAATAATTTGATATATTTGAATATAAAGTACTCACCCTCTGGGTTTGAAGATCACTGCCTATCTTAACTTCAGATCCGAATTGCTCTGGGGAAGCCTAAAATGAAAAAGAGAATTTGTATAAGAATATTTTATACAAAATAAGAAATATTGCAGAGATAAAATTTCAAATTAAAAATATTATAATATATTATACTTATATTAAAAATAAGTAAACGCCCCCATGGTGAGTGGTTAAAGATATTGACAATGTCATTATTGATAAACTTTAAAAGCCAAGGGATTTGGGTTCGGATCCCAAGCAGCCCGATGAAAATTTATTTAATTGGATTCCAATTAATATAAATAGATATGTCTGAATAATAGTATGGTAATTTATATATATTTATAAAACAAAATCTTTTGTTTCATCTTAATTAATAATTAGGAGAGCTGCATTAGATAAAAAAAAATAATAGTAAATTTCTTAATATATAAAAACAAAAACACCAAAAGAAAAACTTCTGGAGAACTCTGAAATAAATGACTGAAGAAAATATTGATTAAAATCAATAATTTTTTTTTTTAGTAAAATATTTGACGGGTCGAGAGATGTTAACTTCGTCAAAATTTAGTATCTTGAAAGCTAAATTATGGGATGATTTTTTTATTCACTAAATTTTTATAGGATTTATTTTAATTATATAAATAATTGCAGTATGAATTTTTACAATTTCAGAGAGAATGGATTATAATCATTTCTTGGGAGAATTATTTTCCTAAGGATTCGTATTCAGATAATATTAAAGGAAACATAGATAGCGGGGAAACGAGATGTGCATACTAATTAGCGGTTAAATATTTAATTCTCTTCTGATTTATGAAAAGGGAGAGAAACTAAAAATGAAAATTCGTTCGCGAATTTAAAGGAGAAGATATATATTCCTTTGTATGTCGGAATGTTCTTGGTGGTTTGTTTTACTCAAGGGGAGATGAGTAAATTTATGAAATTTTTGGATTTTGATTAAATATAGTAGATATATGTCTAATAAAATATTCTGAGTCAACAACGTCAATGCCGAATATTTTTTAAATTGTTTATTTAATGGAATTTGTTGGCTGATTGAGCTCAACAGTTTATTCACATCAACTATCATCACCAGTCAGACAACAAATTCATTTATCGAGAATTCTTATTGTATTGTAAGAAATATTTATTAAATTAAATTATTATTATATTTAGTGCCGTTTTAGAACGGTATATATAAAAATATATCTTAGTAAATTTCTTAAGTTGGCCGTCTTTATTCTTACATTGCCAATTTTATGCTTTTGGCTACCTGCTTCACCTCCCCTGCCTCTCTCTTAATCAACATGTTACTTTGCAGATCCCAGTCAAAGTGACCATGTATTATGATTTTATTGTTTATCTTATTTGTAAATAAACTCTCTTTTTGTATGTAATATAAAATTTTAAATAATGTTGATTTCGCTTTGTTTCTATTTTAATATTATTTTGTTTTGTATTAATGTATTAATTATGTATATTGTTTTGATTTTATTTTGTATTGTATTAACATTGTTTGTTTTTGTTCATATTGTATTGTTTTTGTTTTAGTCTTTTATATATATTATTTTAAATTTGTATTAATATTGTATTTTTAATTATTGTGCAGTTGGGCATGGCCTAGTAGCCTGTCCTGAATAAAAAAATAAAAAAAAAACTCTTTTGTATATATTTATCTCCTATTCATTATTGAGTTTTGTGTTATTCGACCTAAATTATAATTTTTTTATTTTCCAATCTCCATCGTTGAACGGAACTTCAACATTATATAATTTTTATTTATTTTGGAGGTTGCAATGTGACTTATTAAAGATTTGAGACTTATCGTAAAAAGATAAGAAATTTGTGACTATCGCTACGATGCCAAAGACATTTTTTTTAAGAATGACAGGGTTAAAACCCCCATAACAGTTTAGCTACGCCTTGATTATAATAATATCTAAATATATTTTTTAATGTTCATTATGAAAATTCTACGCCATTGCAGAGAGCGAAGTTAAATTATTCCTATTCGACATCTTTCTCATTATTTAACTCGTTTAATTTATTATATGGATAATATCACATTTCATGTATAGATAGATTATTGTTCTCATTTTGAATTTATAATGTTGACACATCGCACTCTCAAAATATATGGATGATAAATGATTTATGATAGAATAAAAAATTACATTTGGAGACATATACTTCCCTGTTTTTGTCTAAAGTTTTTATATTAAAATATTAGAGTATATTGTTAAGGTTTGATAACAATCCATTTCTATTTAATAGTTAAAAATTATATAGTTTATTGTTACTTAAATAGAGTAAATTAAACTCCACTTAATTTTGCTTTAATTTTCAGTTTTATTATTCAAATTAAGCCCCGAACTATTCTCTGTTTAACTAGTTCTCTTTATAACAAAATATTCACTTAATTCGTTTTCTTTGAAAAGATTTTAAAAATATTCTTTGGAAGAAAAGGAGTTAATTAAGTAATATGTATTCATAAACTAATAAATAAAGAATTATATAAATTTGTGTAGTTTTTTTACTTAGAAATATGAGATAATAATAAAAATTTTTTCACAAAGAAGAGCCGTGCCCGAAGCATGGATTAAAGGCAGGACAGAAGAGGAAAAACTTCACAACCTCACTAATCCTAGTCCTCTGAAACATCAACTGTATAGATTGATAGAAAACTTTGAATCATGAGAAAATTATTTTCCTTTGCGCCTATAATTGCCAGGCAGAGATGAATAAATTGGCAAGTTTTTGCTTGCTGAAGGAAGAAAACCAATTGTCGGGATGGCTAATGCGTCGTTTATTTCTGGTTATCCCGCGCAATTTTTAATTATTTATTTGTTAATGAGAATATATACATATATTTTAAAGTAATTTCGAGATCTGAGGCCATATAGGCTTTAAACAATATAGAATATATTTTTACGATACGTTTAATCCAGGCATATAATTGGTATCCAATTGATTTAAATAAATTTTCATCGGACTGCCTGGGATCTGAACCCACAACCCTTGGGTTTTAAAGTTATCAATATTGATAATGTCAGTATCTTTAACGTCTCGGCCACGAGAGGAGGAGTATATATATATATTAATTTGTTTTGTTTATTGATTGTTGTTTTGTGTTTTGCAATTTGTGTTTAAATAGGCCAAGGAAGAATTAACAACTGATATTTGGGTTATTGATGCAAGCAAAAACGAACAAATTTATGCGCCTCATGGAATCTATTCATATAGTGAAAGGTTGTAATATTCAAATTTAAAATAGACTCAGATGAAGAAAACCCAAAACTCTAATCTGCACCAAAAAGAATTCTAGGAAGATGACCATATTATTGATTTATAACAATGGATATACACACTACACAGAAACGTACAAAAAAAAGGCTGAAACAAACCCTTCAGTCATTTGTGCCAGGGATTGCTGACGTTGTGATTATTTTAAAAGATATTTTACTTAGGAATAATACTGGTGTGGGTTTCGGTTTCCTTCCTTAGGAGACACCATAAAGATGGATTTAAATTTGTGTTGCCTTCGACTCAGGATTATATCTGCTTTATCCCCTCGGTTAATTGCCTCCTCTATAACAATTACTTATAATCTCGGAATTTTTTTAAATGTATAAATTTGAGAGGAACGAGAGGGAAATCAGCCTGCTCAACTTCCTGCTTTACATTTAAGTTTAGATAGGTTTGTAGCGTGAATGAAAATACATCGCTGGATGGTGCAAGGCACCTTATCTTTTGATTTAGAAACTATTATGACTCAGAGAGAACAACATTAAGCCCCTTTTGTTAAGCGCCAAGGTGAGATAATTCCATTTAATTATTATTATTATAATTATTATATTCAATTTATAGAATAATAATAACATATTCATTAAGAACATTTAGTGTTGTCCTATATTAATTATTATATCAATTATTTTATGGCAAATGCGGTTAGAATAGAAACAGGCTTATTATCTATATATATGACGATTATTGAATTAATTTTAACTAAATTTGACTCTTATGATTTAAATTTGGGCTTTTTTTTTTTACATTTAAAATTTCGAGGAATACTTGTAGCGAATGTTTTAGAGGGAGAAGAAAAAAAATTAACATTTATTTTCGCATGATCCTAATCAAGAGGTGAGGAGGCAAGAACCCCTCGAAAAATATTTATTGCAAAATTGTTTAAATTGTTTAATAGAAAAAAATAATTTTTACGAAGGATTGAGACATTTTAACAAAAATTCACTCTACAGATTCCCTGTATAAGTAAAAAAAAGTAGACAAAAGAATAAATTTTTGTTAAGAAAAAATATGTGTGAAAAGTAAAGCAAAAACTCAAGAGAATTGAATTGAATTATTTTCATTAGGAAGGTATATTAATAAAATGAAAGTGAATATAGAAATTTAAAAGAAATTAAATAAAGAGAAAAATATTTTTTCTTTGTATCAATATTTAAAAAATCAATTGATAATTTTTTTTACAAACAGTTAATATTCAATTGATTTCTAAATAGGCACTTTAATTAAAAAGTTTCCAAAAACTCTTCAGTTAAATAAATGTTTTTTTTTTTTCTTTGTGATTAAAACAACAAAATTGTTTTTGCGGGTAAAGTGAGGAGATTAAAAGAATTTTTTTTCCCCAAGAATTTATAATCATTAAAATATCAGGGCCGTCTTGCAGGAAAATGATTAATTAAACTTAACATGTCGATATTATTGTTACAGAGAATGTCACTTGCATGTCGATTTCGTAAATTAGCTTTCGAACCGAGTGAGAGAGATAGAGAGAGTTTGCTGAGGACAGAAATGGGCTCCAAATTATACATATGAAGCAGGGCATCGACCCCTTCGATGCCATCTCTTCAAAATTACGAGTATATGCTGACAAGTCCGACGATTTATCAAGGGAATTTTAGAGAACCATTAATATTAGTTTGCATATTTATATATTATAAAGAGGATGTTTTTTTCTTGTTCAATCGATATTTTATCATGAAACAAAAATACGTAAAATTAAATTATATATTAAAAACAAAGAGCAGTGTTTCTCATGAGCCAAATTATGTCGTCTACATATAAATAAGAAAAAAATTGAGAAACAATTTTGTAACCCAATAATAATAAAAAAAATAATATAGTTAATAATTTATTTTAATATTTAATTACTCCCCTAACATTCCCCTAACGATAAATAAATTCCTATAGTTTTAAACAAATAACTAAACAAGACATTTCACGAGTTTCTCGGTTACGTCAGGAATAAATTTATTAATAAATAAAAGAGTTTTATCAGTTAACTTTTATAATTAAATGATATAATTTTTTTTTTTTTTGCTTCAGAGGTAAAGATATTCTAACACACTCTGCACAAAAATATATAAATTAGTTCGGGAAAAGTGAAGGCATTCACTGCCCTATCAGCCAATAACCAAATCAAATTTAAAAAAAAAATAATATTTTCATATTGAGCTTACTTATTATTTTAACTTAAAAATAAAATAATAAGAACGTCATTTATTGATACAAAATTTTTTTAAATTATTTATAGGGGTATAGTGCTTGGTAGAGAGAGGTTTGATAACAAGCACTCCCAAAAGATTTTTTTCTGTTAGGAGAGAGATCATAAATGGGGACAGTATTTGATTTGACTTTGCATTATTTACTTAATTTGAAAGATTGTCTCTGTATGGACAGAAATTAGCATGGGGGGAAGCCACCCTTATTTTGTGTATATATTAATATATAGATCACAAATTACATTCATTAGAAAAAAATATATAATAATATAATATAAATATAGATGAAAAAATCGAAAGGAAATTAATATCTGCCATAATAAAAGTTAGGACGTCTATGTCCAAAAAAACAGAGTTCCTGGGTTCGATTCAGACCAATCTCAGCAGTAAAAATATGTAATGAAATAAATAAATTTTAATCTCTATTCTTTATTGATATGTTATTTTGGCATTATGTTAACAAAATTGAAACCATTTTTATGAATCTAATTTTAAAAATTAAAGTCAATAATTTTTTAATCTAAATATTGATGGATTATAAAAAAAAAAAAAAAAAGTATTTATAGACTTTGGTTAATATAATATTACAATAGTAGAATTAACAATAAACGTAATTAAATGAATGCAAACGCATAAATGAATTAAAATTCATACTCTTTTTAGCATCGAAGTTTCCATTAATTGTATTTTCATTGGAATGTTTACTCAATTCATTTTGTGAAATATATGATATTTTATTTTTATTTTTAGTCTTCTAAATAATGTTAAATTATCTGACGTCTAGAGGTATATTAATTTTATCGATAATACAATAATAATCAACAAAAAGTAACGAGTATTTAATATAGTCTGACATAAATGAATAGCTAGCTATAAGCATAAGTTTGTGAATTTATATAATACTATTTGTGCCGGAATGCAAATATAAACTTGTTTAATAAATTTATTTTATTGAGTTGATTGTGTTTAGTTAATATCCAATTAGTAGTATCCATCCCTCCGATCAAAGTAAACAAAAATGTTGTTTCATTCCATAGAGATGGTGATAGACAACTAAAATAAATCACTCAAGTAAATTGTAACAAATAATAATCATAAATTTTCCCTCTATCCAATTAACTTTTTTTTTAATTTTTTCTCTCACCTCTATCTCATTCTCTCTTTATCTCTCTCAAGGATTTAATCAAATTGAAAAAGTAAATGAATTAATGTTTCTTGTTTTGTAATTATGTACACTAGGATATGGAAAAAAAAATTAGTATCGATTGATATGGTTTTGTTTGAAATAGTTGGTGATTTGCAAATTGGATATTAAGTAAAGAATAAGAATCAGTTGGTTTAAAAACTAGTGCCGTTTTGGTTTTAAATCTCCTACTATTTTTTTTTATGAATTTTTTAAATCTAAAATTTAGAAGTAAATAAAAGTGAGAATAAGGTCATGAAGTAGATAGAGGAATTCAAATAAAAGATAATTTTAGGCTGGATATATTTTATTTCGGGGGCTATAGGCTAGCCATCATCATTAGGACATAAGTTCGTGCCTCCTAGGACGAGGCTCTTGGGTTACTCAGTTAATGCAATTGCATATTGTAAATTTACAATATATATGACGGTTTTGGGAGGCACGAACATGATTTTAACGATCTGCCCTGATGAGGGGAGGAAATGTAGACTAAGGCAAAATAAAATATATCGGGCCGAAAATTTTCTTTTATTTGGATTCCTCTAAAATTAAGAGCATACCAAATAATTATATCATACACGATGACCTTGGACAGAGGCAAATTCATTAAATATCTTTTTTTAAATATGGGTTTGTCGAGAGAAAAGAGAATTATATTGGTACTTCTCAGTGAAAGTGAAGGATGATCATATCGAAATAGCAGGTGTTTTTAATCATCCCGGGAGGACTACATTAAACGAAAAAAAGACAATAAGTCGTATTGTAAAAGAAGAAAAGTTTCATCCGTACAAGTTACAAATATTCACTATTTTATAGAGGATGATGCTAATAAACGACTCGAGATGTGCAAATGGTTTCCAATAAATTGGATTAAAACAGCAGGTTTAGTGCAGATTGTGTTTTGCAGCGATGGAGATTTGTTTTATGTTAATGGAGAGATTGCGTCCACACTTTGGCGACATCTTGTATTTAATCACTATTTGAATAAGATTAAATTTTGGAGGGAGAACCATTTATTAAAAGTTTTTTAAAATAAAATTGAAATTCAAAATAAATTAT
>JAAAKE020159913.1:0-12110 GCA_010014785.2 Anisolabis maritima
TTTTTAAAACTTACTTTTTATTATAAATTTATTGTTATGACTTTGTTTTTTAAATAATAAGCCTACATTGATTTACAAATATTTTTCAAATAAAAATTCGAATCTTTTCAAGCGAGAATTAACATTTATTTCAGTGAGATTTATTTTTTTTACGGAGCCAGGAATCTATGAGGTAAAATAAATAGGAACATCCTCTAATAAACAAATCAAGCCTTTGATCAACTCATTTATAATGAGATATTTTGTATAATTAAAAATTTATTATATAACTTAAGAATATATTTTAATACTAGCTACACAATTCCTCTTCACTTTAGCTAGTCAGGAGAGCCTTAAATTTTATTTTTTCTTTTTCCGGTATATGGGTATACTTATTTATTTATATTAATTAGTAGCTAATATAATATATAATTAAATAAAAAAAATTTATAGCTCAGGATGGGAAGCGGATTACTGACCTTTGATACATGAAGTGAGATGTACCAAGGGACAGGGCTACTTTATTTTTAATTTTGTTTATTATTTCTATAGCATTTGTCTATTCTTTATAATATTTTTTTGTTATCCACTTCTTTTACATGAGAATACTGATAAAAAAATTTTTATCCTCACCCCGTCCGTGATGAGGAAAAAGGTAAAGATATTGTCAATAGTGATGATCTTCATATATTAAATTAATTTCATGAATTTGAAAGGACCTCCGCAATTTCGATATGTCAGTTCAAAAATAAATTTAATGAAAAAACTTTTTATTTAAAGTCTGTTTTTCAATATATATATTGATAAAATTTATGGTTTTTTCAAATGAAATTAATTTACCTATAAATTATTCTAAGAATTAATCAGTGCGATCGATTATGAATTTGCTGGGAATGAAATATGACTTTTTATTATAACTTATATAATGAAAATTTTCTTTTTAATGAAATCTGGATGATATCTTCCAAAAATACACTTTTTTCAATAAATTTTTCTTTTTTTAATTTCTTTTTTGAACTGTTTTTTAATATGAGATAATGCAATATACATTTTTAATAAATTTTCTTAGAAGCGAAATTAAAACAAATTTATATCATGTTAATATGATGATTGTCATATATTAAAGCTTCGGAGGCTTTTTCTATATATTTAAATATCGGATATTATTAGTACGGTGTGAGAGTTCTCCATCTAAGCCTAGGACCTTTGTCAGGGGGTGGTTGGAGAGAAATTCAAAACAAAATTTTGGCTTTTTGTAAAAAAAATAGACCCTATTTTGTCAACTTCGATTTCTTTCGACGAAATTTGGCAACGTTAAATCCCTTGGTTAGAAATATCAACAGCATTTTGCCAGAACTTGTCGAGAAAATACTAGATCTTATTTTGCCAAATGGATCGTGATTTTACTAACTCGAATCAACTTGGAGGGCCCCTTTCCTTTTCTTCTAATTGGTCCTATCCAATATAGTGGGCACAAGACCAATGCCAATCAGTCTGAAGAATTTTTTCAAGTGGGTGAATGAGACAAAATCACATATATATATTAAAACTTCAACTTAAAAAGAATATTTAAATAGTAATTTAAGGCAGCTGTTATTAGCTGCAAATTGATTATTAATTTTTTTCTCAATTTCGATGGGGGCAGCACATGCCTCTGTCCCCATGTCTTAGTGATGGCGTCGATGATCTTGTTCTCAAAATATAATTAAATAAATGTTTATTAAATATTTTTTGTCTTTTTCAGGTTATTTTCACTCCGTCTTTATTTATTAAAATTAAAACTAAACAATTCAACTATTACAAACTACATATAGCTATACCATTTTTTTTTTTATTTTAAAAGTAATTGAGTGTTGGGATCTAAATAAAATTTATTAAAATTTTTAGTCTATTTTCTACTTAAATCTCTCTTTATAAATAATTTTTTACAGATTTCTAAATTATTTTTTTTTCTATTATAATTATTTTAGATACTGCACATGATATAATAATAATTATAAGAAAATTTCTTAATTCATAATATTAATATATATTAATCTAGAGATAATATTGAAAAAGCATACTTACTCTGATTCGTTGTTCTCAAAGACGAGCTCGCCTTCCACAGCCTCGAACTCTTTTCCGGCCTTAGCAGTTCCATCTTCGGTCGAGTAGGGGATCGAAACTCTACCTCTGGCTCCACTGTATCTCACTACCTTCAATTCGTACTGCCCAACGGACTCGACTAGCTCGATATCTCTCTCTGTAAATCCGAAAATGCCGCCATGATCGTCATCAAGAATCATGACAGTGGCCAAGCACGGGCTAACTAGTTGTGGGGGCGGTGGACCCAGAGGACGCGAACTTAATCTTCGGGATGTGATCAATGTTGGCGGTGCTGAAGCCGGATGGAAGCTGTTTGCCTCACCATTGCCGCTTTGTACTTGACGTAAATTTGTTAAACGAATGTAAAAGTGTTCGTCTTCTTCAAAAACATCATCGTCAATTACAGAAACGCGAAACGTTTGAAACGTTTCTCCAGGATGGAAGACCAATGTGCCTTCAACGCCGACATAGTCGGAACCGGCATTGGCAGTGCCGTCTTCAGAGGCATAATCGACCATCAAAGTACCGCTCAAATCACCTTCTCTAACAACTCTGACTTCGAATTCTCCCACACTTTCCATAACAGTATAATGACCTGGATCAAAAAAGATACGAGTCCCCAATTCATCTTCCCTTTGAATCTCCTCTTTGACCTCACTTAGATCACTCTGAGCGCGCTCTTGAATTTTTTTCATAATATTCCCACCTCCCATCATTTTTCGTGTTGCTTGAATTCGATAAAACGCCCTACTTTTTGGACCCTTATTCAAAACCTCCTCTTGGGCAAGAATTTCGAGTTGTTCTAAATCCATTGCGGGGAATTTTTTTCGTAAATCACGTAGTGTTTGAATATACTCGCGTCTATTTTGTTCGAATTCGCGTACCTCTTCTGATTGAGCCTCTTCAGCAAGATGTTTTAAAGCCCCATCAACGTGATTTGCCTTTTCAACCATTTCAAGATCACCCTCCGTTTCTACAATAACCCCGCGACGATTCATTCTGTAACTTTTATTTAAATATTTATAAATTAATAGACGACGATCGGCGATATACGCAGTAATTACAGTTGCTGGGAAGAATAAAAAGGTGAGAACCCCCTCCCAAACATCGACTATGCCGGGGGAGATAACGGCAAGGATTAAATATAACCAGACATAAGCAAAAACCGACCAGGTAGCTGTTACAAAGAAGACACGGAGATGTTTAATTCTTCTAACCTCACCATTAGGGATGACATAAACACACAGGGCTATAATTACAAAGAGATTATAAGCCGCTGAACCTACAATGGTGCCTGGACCTAGATCGCCAGCCTCAAAATTCTTCCCACCAATTTCAATAATAGAAAGAAGAATCTCAGGAGCGGATGAACCTAAAGCCATCAGCGTTAAATTTGCCACCGTTTCATTCCAAACGCGGACAACTACAATTTGTTTTTCTCCATTTTTCTTCTTTACAGTAATCTCTCTTTCTTGTGAAGTAATTACTTCAATAGCAGCCATGAAACGATCAGAAATAATCGAAACGCCAATAAAGAGATAAATCATTGCTGAAAAATAGACGAGTCCTCTGGCAAGCCTATCGCCAACTGAGAGATTCTCATTCGGAAGCCACACAGGTAAAAGAAGTCCTGGATGACATTTTGTATCCAACTCGGGATTGGATGAAGAGTTGTCACCATGGGCCTCGGCAGCCGTGATAAGGAATGACACCGCCGTCGCCGCCGCTACCGCCCCCACAGCCGCGGCCATTGTTCTCACTCACACACAATCACATCCACTGGGTGATAAACATGGAAATGTTTTTTTTTTTTTTAATTGAAAAAAAAATAAAAAAACAAATGGGACACCAGGTCACAACATAGTAGAGACGCGAACACGAGCTCAGCTCGCTGAGGACTGAATTGGCGGAGCGCGTTGCGGCTCCCTGCCCTCAGGTCCCCCTTTGGGTCCCCCCTTTGGCGACTACGGCGCAACCCAGCGGCGCACAGTTTAAGTTGGCAGTTGGGGCTTTGGGATCGTCATCATCAGTGACATCCTGTATGGTCGGCAACCACTAAAACATCTAGCTGGCACCCGGGGGCCTTTTATTCATCAAATAATAGACCAGCCGATTTATATATAAATCCAAAAAAAAAAATAATTAATACCCCACAAGTTTCTTTTAAAAATAGACAATCAGGGGATCTTTTGTTCTTATTAAGAACTATCTTAATAAATAAATCATATTCCTTATAATTCTCTAGTTATTGCAAATAATACATTTGCATCATGTGAAGATATTTTCAACAAGCACTAGCGGCTATTCTTTTGAATAAGCACTTTATTTGAAGTATTGTATATTTTCAATAATATTCATTTCACTTAATGATCGTCTGTTGTCAACAGGCACTATTTTAAATAATACTTTGTTAATTTTAAAAGGCACCAAGATTAAAGTAAGAGAAAGTTATATAATTTGTGGTCACACCAGATTTTTTGTGTATTTTTTTTCTTTCCGATAGTATATCATCAGCTAAAAGGTTAATAATGGTACCATCCATTTTTTATTCCACATTTACCCCAAAGGCAATATTTATTAACGTAAAAAACATTTAGTTACAAATAAAATTTATATTCGCCCCTATTTAGTACCTGAGAAGTTGAAGGTATTAACAATGTCAATATTAATATCCTGCAAAGCCAAGGAATGTGGGTTCGGATCCCAGGCAGTCCCATGAAAATTTATTTAAAACATTTATATACCAATAGGTGTAAATAAATGTTGTATTGTAATAACTAAATATGTGTATCGTTTATACTATACATAGCCCAAGATGCCAAGATTAAAATAAATTTTTTTTGTTATTTATTTTGAGTCCTTTCGGCTACTAAGGCCATTAGATTATACAAATTTCATTAATTCAATGATATAATGTATATATACAGATATTAATAACCTTAGCCAAGGGATGTGAGGTCAGATCCCTGGGAGAGAGTGAGAGACCATTTTGTAAGCCTTTTTTTTTGACTCAGAAGACATCAAAACGTGTATTTCCGTTGAAATTTCGACATCAATTTTTTCGCAATACTTTCTCACTATATATTACATGTATATAGATAGAA
This sequence comes from Anisolabis maritima, assembly GCA_010014785.2. NCBI lineage: Eukaryota > Metazoa > Arthropoda > Insecta > Dermaptera > Anisolabididae > Anisolabis > Anisolabis maritima. The sequence continues at coordinate 5,169 of JAAAKE020159913.1, forward strand.
AAGGGAAAGCCAAAATCTGGTGGGACAGCAACGTAACTTCTCTTACCTAAGGAAAGGAAAGCTGTGTCATATGCTATCCCACCAGATTTTTTGTGTCTGCCCCTCTAGAATATGTACAGCCCCTTTGAATTTATTACTCGCACTTTGTTTTCCGAAAGATGACAGCGACCAGCCTGGATAATATTTTAAATATTCTCTTATCGCAATCTACTAAACTTTTTGTGTAGTATTTAAGCCACCCTACTAAAGTGCGACGTGTTAACTTTTTCTCTTGAATAATTGATCTAAGATCTTATAAATTTTTAAAATATTTTACTGCAGGATTCTCTTTTTATTTTACTCTCTTTGTCGGTTTAATGTGTTAAGAGGATGAAATTTTAAAGAGATTTTTTTTATATTATACGACAAAGATGTCCAAGCATATTTTGAGATTCAAAAAATATTACAAAATCTTTTTTGGATGTGAGTGATAATATAATTAGGAATTTATTTTGATTTATTATAAAATAATAATACATTTTGGAGATTGGTATAAATAAAAGAGGACATAGTCTAAATGACCATAGATGCCGAAAAATAATTTAAAAAAAATTTTTGGAGGGTTAATTATATTATTATTAATTTAAATAACTATTTCAGAAAATAAAATTTTCAAATAAATTTTTTTATAAATTTTTTTTTTTAATTACTAACACCTTAAAACGGAGGCTAGTCAATAAAGCACTCCAGGCAAGGCCCTAGTCTTTTTATAAATAGTTCCCATTAAGTTGAATTTTATTGGCCCAACATGTCTGCTAGTCTTTTTCTGAGAACCGCTTCCACTTCTTCATAACATCCATTTGTCCATTGATGTTCCAAAACGCTGGCCCTCAACTCGTTTTTAAAACGAGTGAACAGAGAAAACTCACATGAAGACAGATGTGGTCTGTATGGAGGGTGGGTCATATATTCGTTGTTCAGCGAATTGTGGCAGAACATCATCGTCATCTGTTTTTTGTATGCTTCCATGTCTTTCTATAGACGAAACAAAATTTCAATTCCAATTTTTTCTACCAATCGCTTGAGATATGTTCTTCCCATGAAAATGTTTCACCACAATATTTCCTCTGAGTCATTCTGTCGTATTTTTCAATTATGATTTATTGAATTACGTCACCACCACATGTTTCGCTCAAAATTGAGATAATCAAAATCAACAAAAAATAATCTAGGCCTTTGAAATTTGAAACAAAATAAATGCTAATTGTTTCTATGTCAGCGTGTGTATGTATGTGTGCTTCTTTCACGCATTTTTCTTTGGCGATACAACCCCTAATTATGAACTTGATATCGCTGTTCATTCTGACCCCCTTCCGTGCGGATTAGATTGGCTATATAAACATAAATTTGAAATATAACTTTGACGTTACCCGTATTTATGTGCAAACTGGTAAATAATGCTTATTTGCATTTTTCCCTTTTGTTGACCATCAAGAGAGGCTATACTCCTGATAAATTAAACATTTAATCCCACAAGTCCTGATTGTTGCCCTAATTATAATCTAACCTTATAAATTATTTAATATGATAATAGGGTTATATTTTATATCGAATGGTTTTGGTTTTTAAACCAAATTTCTCTTCCAATCGAATTTCGATTTTGGCCGCCTGCGCTTCTAAAACTATTTTATTATTCAAATTCTTAATATTTTTAGTTTCTCTTACCTATAGTATAGAGGGGGGGGGGGAACCCGACGCAAAGATTTTGGAATGACAACAAATCACATCCTTACCTTGGGTAAGAGAAAATCGTGTGATGTGTGTTTAATCAAATATATTTAGAAGCAATTTGATATAAAATGCTTTAATATAGGAATTCATTATAAGAATTTATATATAAAATTCATATAAAATCCAAATTGTTTTATTTACAATATACTTTGTAATTAATTTAAATTAGCCTCTTCTCTTAATTTGACAGTGCTTTTGAAAAAACGTCCTTTGGATGAAATATTTCCTTGTCGTATTCCCTTATTTCAGGGTGAACATAGCAGATAGTGGCTGACATATAAGTGAAGAAGAAAATCAGCCCCTCGAGAGCTTAACACTTGGAGGAAAGGGGGGGGGGGGGGGTTGGCTTATTGCGAGCAGAAAAGATTGAGCTTAGCTAACTCCTAATACGTACTCATCAGGGGCGAGCCCCTGATTTCATATGATAAAATAGGTGATGGGCAAATTTTACATTTTAAGGAATACTAGCTTAAAACTAATGCTGTTCTAAGTAAAATACAGGGACGACTGACTCTCCCCGGGTTTAACTTAAAAGGAGAATGTTCAATAAAAAATAGGAAAAGTAGGGGGAGGCATAACAGGAAAAATAGAAAGATAAAAAAAAAACGTCATGGGAACAGATTCCTATTTCCTCATTTTTGAATTAATCGTACTGGCGGATTTAAGCTAAGAATTATATCTCTATTTATTTATTTTATCTTTTCTTTGTTTCTTAGAAAAGGATTTACATTTACTATGCGTAAGTTGGGAAGTTTTATATTTGTATAATATCTATCTTCTGTTATTTTGCATTAATTAATTTTTATATGCATGGCGGAACATTTTTTTAATGGAGAAATTTGTTTTGAAATACGAGTGTGTTGAATTTTGGCTTTGCTTGTAAACTGGACGATGTCCTACCGTCCGTCTTCATAAAAAATATATAATAGAAAAATGACTTTCCAAACCTATAGAACTCCTCTCAAATATTAATTTTTTGTTTTATTTTATATATTTTAATAAAATTTGAGATTTAGTTTTGCTTTTGTTTAAAGAATAAAAAAATTACTCGAAAAATATTGAAGATTTAATCTAGTTATTGATATAAAAAATTTATTCTCTAATAAAGTTTTAAGGTTATGTAGGTTTGAAATATAATAAAAAAAAAAAAGGAATAGAAAAAAATTTATTAATTACAATATAATTAAAAAACACTCCAACCAAAGTAAGTAAGTTTCTCTTAAGCTTATTTCTGTGCAAATAAGTTAAAGGGAATTAATTCTAACTATGCAAATTGGGTTTTGACTGATTTCGAGTTTTGACCGTAACATATATATTATTTCTCAATAAAGGGACATCATTTGTAAATATGGTGTTAATTTTTTATTGAAAAAAAATTATAATTATTAATTACTAAAGATTTCAAAAATTTTTCCTGCATTGTTCCTTAATTTGATTTTGGTTACGAGTCTAAAGTTTGAAATTTATTTTTGTTACGCTTGTTCTTAATTTTGAACTCAAAAAATAATATAATCATGTCTTTCTTGGTTGAAAGATTTCTATTTTGACTGATGGAATTGGAATAGAAGATTTTCAAAAATTAATTCCTCCCTACTCTCTATTTCTTTCTCTCTTCCATTCAGAGAAATGAAACTGGAAACCATTCTAAATATTATTCTCTTATTACATATGAAAATTAATTCCAAAATTCCTGTGGGAAGATCAAAAACAATGTGAGTATTATGGATAGTCGGAATGACAAATGGATTGACCTATGAAAAGAAAAGACTTTATATTCATTTATTATAATTTCGATTAAATTTATAACTTATGATGTCATCATATTCGTTATTATATATATTATTTGAAGTGAGGCTTGGAGTTCTAGAGAAATAATATATCAACTTTTTATTATTTAAATATTTTTATTAGTATTTTCATCATAATAAGAGAAAAAAAATTTAGTATGTTTTATTTATTTCTTCTCTGCCCTTCATTTTCATAAAGGCAAAAATTTTATAAATTATAATATGAAGGGGTGATAGTACATGCAATCAGAAATTTTTTTGTGGTCTCAAAAGAACAGGGACGTAGCATTGGGGCTGGACATTCCCCACCCTCCGGTCGTCTTCTAGTATATGTGAGTTTTCGATGGCCCTGTTAATTTACTAGACAAAAATAATATATAAAATTATTGTTGGTTCCTAATGTATCTGTCCTTAGAGCAGAGGTAGAGTTCTTGTACTCTGATCTAAGGGTTAGTAATTCTCTACTCGTCCTTAGCGATAAAATTTATTTAAATTATATTGGCTACCAATTGATTTAAATAAATATGGATGAATAAAAACGGTTGTCGTCAAAATTATATAATTTATCATATATGTCTAATGGCCTTCAAAAAAAAAAAAATTGACTCAGTCGCCAAAAAAGTTGCCCATTCCTGATATTGATATAGTATGTAAACTCTCTGTTAATTTATTAGACAAAAATAAGTATAAAAGTTTTGTTTGTTCCTGACATAAGTACTTTACGATGTTTTTCTTTTCAGCATCCCACAGGTTATTAAACATATACGTACAATAAATTGTATAATTTTTTATGATAACCGTTATAATTCGTCCATATTTATTTATCCTAAGAAAGTTTCAGTCTAGAATAACTGAAAAGCTCTGAAATTTTATCCCTCAGGGCAGGAAGCGAACAACTTACCATTAGATCATCTGACTCTTTTACCCCTACTCCAAGTTAGAGGGGTTATATTACAAATTTAAATATATAAAATTTCACTTTAAATTAATATTTTAGACACTAATAGAGAAGCTTCCTTCCAAAAAATAATTTACAAAGCAAGCAAAATCTCTCTAATCCACTTTCAGATCTACAATACAAATCGTTTAAGACAGTGGTCGCCAATCTATCGGACCTCGCTGACCACTAAATTCAGAATTTGAAATCCCGCGAACCATTAAATTATAAAATTTTTTAAAGAGATAAATTTATTTGTAAAATAATGATCAGAGAACTTCCAATTTATTAATACGAAATGCATCCTATTAATATAACAAAATTATAAATGCTTCTTTAATCATAATAAAATCTTTAAATGTTGTTTATTTATTACAAATTTTAAAGATAAGAAGGCAGATCCAGCAATAAAGCTTTGGATGCTCAATAAAAAACTCAAAAGACGACGTTTTGAACGAGGTTTATTAGATCATCATCCCAAATGTGTCTGTCCCTTAGACAAGGACCAGCATGTATTTGACATTTGAAATACACATAACAATGTATACTTATAAGAGCGACAAAGTTGTTAATGTAAGGTACAGTCTCATTGGTGTGTAAGTGTTGAATTTATTACAAAATAATCGAAGCTTATTTAAGTATTACATATTTTTAGTGCGATATTTATTTCTGCTTGTTTGAAAGAAGTTTATCGATTTTTGGCTCTAATGGCGTTATTTCAAGCAGATGCCGGGATCGAGTTTAATTATGTCACAGCTCGGTTGTTACCAGCAAATTTTAAAATTGTAATTTTTTTTAACTGAGTGTAACTTTATATTCTTCAAATAAAATTATATTAAAAACTTACAAAAATTGTCATTCAAAATAAAAGAATTTCTTAGAATTTATTTTTATTTATTTATTAGAATTTATTAATTATTTTTAATTATTAATAACCATAAAAAATGCAAATAATGTCCAGATTTTTCTGCGGACCACCGGCTGGCAACCGCTGGTCTAATGTATTGCATATTCTAGAAACGTTATTGTATATAAATTTTTTCCTGACAAAGGTGATGTAATTTTTCAACTAGATTTTCCGAGATTAAAACGGCAGAAAATAACAAGTCGCGTTATTTTCATGAATTAATTACTTAAATCAAACCCGACCTTGAAAATTATTAAACAGATGTTAGATTAATTAACATCCGTTTATTTTCTTGTCACTTTAAAAAAATTATTGTTAAATTTTATCACATCACGCTTCGCATCAGGAACATTAATAACTCTAGTAATAAATAGGACATAGATATATAAAAAATATATTTATATATGAGAGGATCTTAATTTAATGTAATTTAATTATTTGCAGACGTGATAACATTTCTTCTTTTCATTCATTAGTAATCTTAAATATCAAATTGTTTAAAAAGTTTTGATTTGTGATTGATAGAGGCGGTTTTAATTTTAGAACGGTTTTTGAGAAAATAGCCTTTTTTTCTATCTTAATTTTCTTTGTTTTAATTTTAATTTAATAGACTCACTTTTTAATCAGCCATTTATTTTTGTTTTAAGTCTTCATCTGAATTTAGACCCAGTCTATATTTATTTAAATTAATTAGTAGCCTAGATAATTTAAATAAATTTTATTGCTCAACGAGCCACTCACGAAGATATATCTGAACCTTGCAGGTTGCATTTATTCGGGTTATATCGCATGAACCCAAACATTATAAAAGTCCTTAAGGTGTCAAAACATAAAGAAGAATAAGTAGACAATTTTTACAAAGTGAAGTTTTACAAACTGAAGTGAATATAAATTTTTAAAATAAATTTATTTACAATATCATCAATATGTGTTTAGTTAAACCGCTGACATAAAAAGGACCGGAGAAAATAATTGATAATAATCATAATTTTATTCTAAGAATTTTTTAATATATTTGGATAAAATATTACAATTTATAATATAATAAACACATTACATATTACAATTTATAATAATAACTACTTAGCATAATTATATATTTAATTTTTATTTATTTATTTTTCTATTCAAATGGCGTTATTTCGCCATTTATTTTAAGTCGATGAGTTTAGAGATAACTTGATTGATGGAAAAAGATCTTTAGGGAGGGAAAAAAAATTACTTGGTGGGAGGAGAGAGGCATCCTCGTAAAAAGCAAGTTAAATTCCCCATCATTGACTTGAGAGCTTTCTCAACTCGAAATAAATTAAAAGAGAGAACTCATTAAACCTACCCCCCCCCCCCCTTTTATTTAAAAGAGAATTAGTTCTGCGGACTCACAAACACCTTAAGAATATTTGAAGTTATTCTCCTTTTTCATTTCTGATCGATCATTATATTTTTTATAAAAATAATTCGCCCCCCTCCTGCCCCCCCCCCCCCCCACCCCAACTAGTGCCCACACAAAAGCATAAATTTAAAAAAAAAAAAAAAAAAAAAAA